>JAKSYS010000778.1:0-26091 GCA_022925895.1 Fragilaria crotonensis | reverse complement strand
AGTAGATTCTACTGTAGTTATGGTGCATTTTCATGCGCACAAAGCTCGTCAAGGCAAGATTGCGTATGTGGTAGGGTGTCTCCCCCATTGGATGCGTCGGTGATGGCGTCGCCCAAATTCGAAGACGTGTTCTCATCGCACGTTTCGTGGGAGAATGCAATATTTTAAACTTTCATGTGCCACGAACCGTTCAGAGGGGCCTTGGCCTAAAATACATGGACTCGAAATGGACTTTAATATGAAGCTTGACTCACACTTACTGTCCAACGACGGCGTACTACATTGCGTACTCACAACTCTTAGGTAATAGGCATCAACTTGAAGCATCGAAATCAGCGTCAAGTGCAAGACTGTTGCCTACAATAAGGCAAGGTACTACAATACTAACAAAACGCGAACGAGGATTGGGTTACTAATGCTGGATGCGATGACATAGTGATCTTGGAACTTTGCCGAGTGACGCCTCGGTAGCGATGCAGTCCTGGGTGATTGTGTTAGTCCTGCGGTATAATAATCTGGTTCGTGTCACGATCACGTAAACAAGTTCGTATGTTAGTTCGTGAATGTTAATTAAGCATGTTGTGGTACTAGAATGCGAGTTGATGTATTCGGAATACTGGAGTTCTAGGTTCTAGCTAGTGAAGTTGTTCGACGTTCTACCATAGTACTAGTATTGTAAAATGCACTTGAACGCTGATGCTACCCAAATCTTTCGGACCGACGGAGTGTGGTGTCCAGGATCCAGCGATACTTTGAATTTGGATGTGAAACTTCCCTCTCAAGATTTGGTAGCATGTATCACCCCGGCCGAAAATAAAAGGTTGGAACATTCTCAAGTCTGAACAATGCATTTTTGATTTGCTGCCGGAACCATACCCATCTCATCACAGACACAAAGCGAACGGATGCCATCGCGTGTCGAATCGTGTGAAGTTTGGCTTTTCATCGGATTTCTTGCACGACCTGTTGTGCGCAACTGTACATTCAGAGTTATAAGGTTTTGAATAAAGTATATAACCAATGTCGCTGATGCGAGTATCATACTATGAGTATAGACAGTGTGAATGTATATGTATTAATCCATACACGAGGAATCGATCATTGACTCCCCCTGAATTAGCAGTTTCGTATCCGATCGAGTGATCTCGACTCACATGAAACGTGATTTCGTCGAAATCTAGCCTTCCGTGTCTCTGTGCAGCATAGGAACTTTCTGGCGGGCACGGTCCCACATCCATGTCATGTCTGCGTATAACCATAATTCTCATTTCCGCCAGAACATCAAGAACACGACCACCTTATCCGCATACAGCGATCCACGGATGATGAGTCGAGAATCAATGATGAGTTACTACCATGACTTCCTGTCGACAAGCTACTTTATGTCCAGCGCTTGCAAAGAAGCAGCTGGTCCTGCGGCGCAACCATTGGAGTTTCCCATGCCGACCGTGACACCATGTGCGCGCCGCAACGCAATCAAGGCATTCGATCACCGATCCGGCAAGATTCATGAGGTGAATAATGTTATCATGGCGCTGAATTCGAAACATGCATATCTTGTGAGAGAGAAGCTGGCAAAAAGTACTTATGGAGTGATTCGACAATGCGTTGTGCTGAAACAAAGGAGTCACCGTGACCGGCTATTATCGCATAGAGATGTTGAGTGGGAATCAACGGACCAGTTGGTGGCTATCAAGGTAAGCGCAATCTGAGTTTACTCCTATCCATTACGTTGGTTTGAGCTTGCTAATCCTTGAGCACTCTGTCCTTGACAGTTCTCATCATGGACTCGGATACAACAACTGCGCGGTCGCCACTTGGAAGATCCTGTGAAGGAGATTTCAGCTATGCAATTAGTTGGTGATTATCATCCTAATGTGCTGGGGGGCATTGAAGTTCTGCAAGACGACAATTACCTGTACACAGTAATGCCATACTGCTCAGGTGGTGACTTGTTTGGTCATATCAGTCATGAAAACAATCAACTACCGGACGAGGACAAGGCTCGAGTGTGGTTTCGGCAATTACTCGATGGTCTATTACACCTTCAAATCAAGGGAGTATGCCACAGGGACTTATCACTGGAGAATATAATGGTAGACGACAAGGGCAATCTTGTCATAATTGATATGGGAATGGCACTGCGAGTCCCATTCACTGATCCGTCTAACATTGGATGCGTGACAGATGTCAGTGAAGGTTCTGAGCGGCGTCTCATTGTCGCACAGAATCCAGGTGGAAAACTTATGTACATGGCTCCAGAAGTGACCGAGAAGGAAGGTTCTTTTGATGGCTTTGCTGTGGATCTTTGGGCAGCAGGTGTCATTTTATTTGTGCTGCTGGTTGGAATGGCTCCTTTCAAGTGGGCACACGAAAGTGACAAGCGTTACGCGAAGATTGCCAAAGGTGAGCTGAAGGAGTTATTGGCAGGGCATCACATTACGCTTTCGTCAGAAGCGTGCGATCTACTACAAAACATGTTTTGGCAAGACCCACAAGCGGTTGACACTTGCTCAAGTTCTGCATCATCCGTGGGTAGCGGGAAGAACTGTGGCCTCTCCTCAGGGTGTTCCTAAGCCCACGATGGTACACGCAGACACTCGATTTGGTGCCGCAGTTGCATAGCGTAAGTCTTGTAGTTTATGCGTTTGCATTCTCCAAAGGTCCCATTTGGATCACGGCACATCAATGTTTATGAGGACTAGTCCTCAGAGCTCAGCGTATCAACCTACAATTACTAGCCATGTTCTCTTAAATCTTCTCTTATATTGCAGCTTAAATCGAGCAGTAACCTAAGATGAAACTGGAATCTGGTAGTCGCAACTCTATTAGTTGTAGCTCTATGTAGCAGAAAGTTCGGGCACGAAGTCTTGCTTCCACTCAGAATCACGGAACTCACCTGCTTTTTGTTGGACTGGATTGGGGATTCCTTGAAGGGCATGCGTTGCTGGTCACACGTCTGAACGTGTGTCTGAATACACATGTATGCCAGGTGCTCCTCGATACCTCGATATCCAAGACCTCGCAGAATTGTGCAGAGTTCAACTGCGCTGGCACGGGCCCGGCTTGGGACCTTGCTTTCATGCTTCGTGCTCCTCGGGGTGTTGTGGGGTTTTGTATACCTGGTACTAGTACCGTTTTGCGTCGAACGCACAACGATGTACACGTGCCTCGTACCAGTACCAGTACCAGTTAAAAATGGCTTTGAGTCATTAAAAAACACCATGTTGGCCTAAAAAGTTCTCAATGACAATCCGATGCAATGCAATTAACTTCAAGTGCCACACATGTCGATCATGCTTTATGCTACCACATGGTTGAATCATTTCTATACTGGACAAAGAATTCATGAAGATATTGATGCTTTTACAAGCGTCGTTCTCGGTTTAATGGCTCTAAGCAATTTACTAGTTTATATTCATACCTGAATATTTTTCAATATCTGTCCGTTGAGTTTTTTTACTCCATTCAACATAATTTCATTGTCGTCTTCACCCAATTTCTTTGTACTGCTACGCTGATTCTACGTCGCACATAGGTATCACGCCAAAACATGATGTAATTCATCACGTGAAGTACATGGCACGGGAACTACAGTTAAGCAGATATCTATATTTCTCGCAATCATTAAAAAAAATACTGCACGGGATGTCTACATAAAATTGGTGGCCCTGCTCAATGGTGGAAAATTTGAGATGTGCAAAATCTCCGAGGTGCCATCGTCCAGTGCGGTTAGCAAAACCCCGGCTTCCAAAATGCCTGTTTTGCACAGCGAAGGAACGCAGCTCCACATGGCAAGGAACATCATTGCCGTATGTCAAGAAGTAGTTAAAATGATATTGAGTACCTTTTTTGTAGACGTCGTGAAAATTACACTATTTAGTGGCTCAATTTTTTTTAAGGGCTCAAAGCCATTTTTAACTGGTACTACCTGGTAGTAGCAGTACATATCATTGAATCTTGCATTACGACGTACTAGTACTCCTACTGCAGTATGCATGTCATACACGGACCCGAGACACAATATGACACTACTACGTCGTACTCCAGTACACAATGAACCCGCACACCCGTACACCGTACTTCGAATACTGCGTACTGCATAATGGGTAATGGTAGAAATGGGGGTTCGGAATACACGTCTACTGGAAGGTCCAGCAACCTGCAATCCTGCAATACGGGCAGAGGCGGTGTCCAGTGTCCAGTGTCCATTCGGGTTTTTTCGATCCAAGTTTCAAAGCAAGGGCTCACAGCTCACAACCATATCATTCGTGACTCAACTTCGATTTTTGGTTTTGTGGGACTTGCTGTCTCACCGTGCAGTTAATGAGATATTTTAGCCAAGTTTGGAAATCCACGTTTCATAACCTGTTAAAAAAACCAGAAACCTAATTTACCGTGCTGCCGCTGTACCCACATACTGGGATACTCAACTAACCTGTTAAAGTTGTACGGAGTATAGTACGGCTTAGTGGACAGCTCATTTTGCAGTGATGGTGCGGTCATGAGACAATCTTAACATAGTATGCACACAAAAGCTGTTCTATGTGATGTTATTGCTCTGCACTTTTCATTCAATCAATCAAAGAACTGGCCAAATCATCTCAGTGGCAGCTGGTATTCGATCAATGGACTCATGAACACGAGTTGGATCAACAATGGGAGACATCCCGGAACAAGAGAGCTAAGTCGTGAATGAATTTTCCATCATTGGTGAGCAGAGTTCCATGCTTTTGTAAGAAAGTGCCGCAAGGTTAATGCAGAGCTTGAACCAACTGATGAAAACAGTGCCAGGCTGTCAGAGTTTTATATTAGTAATGAAGGGTTGCCTACTTGAGGATGAGATACGAGATGTAGAAACTTTGATGCAGTACAAATCATGTTAATCAACATAGAAGCAACCTTGAGAAATTTGGTGGGCCAAGAATGGCATGTCACCGTTGACCTCATTTTGTCACTCATCCCTTGCAGAGGCAGGAAGAACAATTATGTCATTTCCTTACTACTAGCTAGTACTAGACAATACAAAAATTGTCAGTGAAAATTGGGCGTTGTGGTCTTCAGGGTACATGATAGTGAAATTCGGATGGCAGTTGATTGCATTGACAACAAACCTACATATATCGTGTTCGTTGTTTTGGATAGGGAAACACCACCAGGTGGCGGTTGTGGTTGTGCGATGATTGATGATGTTATAGGTGACTAGTGGGTGCCTCACATTTGATCGGAGTGTCTACTACAGGAAACTGGACGTACAGTACCCCCAACCTGGTCGTACTCCGTATCACTACTTTTTCCCCTACAGTATGCAGTACCATGGTACCCACGTAGGAAACTTCATGAAGTACAGTACCAGGTACCTGGTACTTATCATGCCCCAGTATTGCAGTTCATCGCACGGTATATTTTACAGTAGCATTTGTCAAGCAACCTGTTCACAGCAAATTCAATGAGTATTCCATCCAGTAACTTTGAATTCGTACAGTATTGTAGTTCAGTAACGTAACACACTGTCGTTTCAACATAAATTACCGTCCGTTTATGTACTGTAGACCTGTAGTACATGTAATCCACGTAACAGTGCAACATTTGATCCAGTACCCCAGAGTGGTCATACTCCGTAACAGACGCACGCACGCACACACGCACACACGCACACAATTAATTTATAATATAGTAGGATAGTAGGATATAGCCACTGGTGCTTGTAGTATCAATTGCGCCGGTGTAGGATGGAAAGTGGACGTTTGCGCCTTCAGTTTAATCCGGCAAAAGAACAACACCCGGGATTCCAACGTGGTCCCCCACCGTAGTACTAACCGGGCCCGACAATGCTTAACTTCGCTGAGCAGACGGGAAGCGGTGCTGTCATCGTGGTATGGTCGTTCCTGACGGTGGTTATGATTCATAACTATCTATACTCTGCAAAAAATGTTCCCAACAATAGAAATCCAAACCTGGGAACTTCTTATCACAGAACGCGTATTCGCTTGTGGAATGTGGTATGTAGGTATGCGTAACATCATCGCACGAGGCACGACTGACAATCACCCCGACACATACGCACACAAGATGTTGAATGATTGATGCTACAGACACCCGCCCATTGAAGAAGAAGATACACGTGCATTGTAAGCGTTGTAAGTGCTGAACAGAATGAGCAACTTGTGCGATGTAAAGGAGCAGGTTCTTGCGGAACTGCGAATGAGGAAGATCAAGCTGTGGCTACCTCCGTACTACATCCGCAGCGATGGATCCGATAGAGCTGCGCTGCAACTTCTCCAAGACCTTGCAGCGGATTTTGCTGATGGTCCCATCGATTCAACCAAGGATGAAATCCTTGCATCGTTAATTGTCTTGCAGCAACATGCTCTTGATAAGCTTAACCAGAAAAGAAGAGCACCTACTACTCCGCCCGCCGTCATCGAATGCCTGGAACTCAAAGTGCTGGGATTGCAACGTGACCTGCAAAGCGTGGCAGCAGCAGCATCTCCACCATGTTGGGCGGAACGTCTGGAAGTCTGGGGCAAGGTTCTCAAAATCTTCCGCGTGGACTCTTCGCTTACGGCAGACGCCTTGTGCAAGGACATGGTTGAGTTGTTGGAGGTGGACTCCTTGCGCTTGTCTACAGGGGTCGATCCATCGTAACTGGAGATCTCAGACAATTGAAGGATATCATCCAGCACGACAGGATCAGTTACTCAGCTCGACGCGAGGAACAAGTTGCCATGATGTGCCTTACGTATCACAAGACTCAAGGCGAAAATGCAGACCGAACTCTGGTTTCATCCATCCGTCAGGCTGCGACCAAACTAGGAGCCACGACAGTATTCGATGTGACTGATCAACATGGCAAGCATGTGCCAATGCTCCCGGTGGACCGCCTTGCTTTTCTAACGGCACTTGGATTGCATCGTATTGGGCGGAAACGTATGGATGATTCCAATCTACCTTCGGCTCTGATCTTTTTCATGGAAGCAGACCATGAATGGAGCAAGGTTGCTCAGCACTGGCAAGATGTCGTGGACAACTACGGGCTATTGCAGTTAGATATTGCTTGGGTATACTTGAAACTTGAAAGCATCGACAACTTGCCGGATGTTGTACGGAGGTTAGATATTGCCGAGAAAACACTACGCAAGCAAGTGGACTCGAATTTCGTTACTTTGGCTCTCGTTCAAGCCGACATGGGAAATCCTGTTCCACCATTATCGTCGATCTTTTGTCGATTGTTCCTCTTGCAGGGCATCGCATATCAATTTTCACAAGACAAGGAAAAGAGCCAGGAGCGGCTTGATTGGGCCTTTTCCCTGTGTCAGGGCTTGCGCATTGTGTCGACTAGCGAACAAATCCAATTTCTGTGTGATGCGCTTGGAGTGACTCAGTTTCAAGCCATATCTGCACTCCGAAGAACGAATGGTGACCTCAATCTCGCCGCTACGTTGATGGAGACTGAAAAGGTCGATGAAGAGCTGCAGGACTTGCGCCGTGCACAACAGACAATGCTTGGGCTTTGTCAGAATACGGTAGATTACGTGGATCTGGATCTTGTTCTAACCTTGGGAGAGATACTTGGTTTCATCGATTTGCAGCCACAACATGGAACTCAAGGTATGGATCCCGATTTCGTTGTCGTGGCAGGGCTTCTGCGTCTCTCCAACAACAATCTGGAGAAGGCAATCGATATTTTCCAAACGGCACAACGTTCACCTCAAGTAGTTCTTGGACTTGTTTTTGATCTTGATAAGACGCTGGTGACACAAGGTTTTGCGAAAGCGAACAGTCCTCGCAACGAGAGTCGCAGGAAGGTTGACGAAGTTGAACTGGCAACGCTGCTGAGCATGGGCATCGACGAATCGCTTGCCAAGCAAGCTCTTCAAAATTCGCAAAACAATGCTGAACAAGCATTAGTGTGGGTGACAGGCCCAGGACAGCTGGAGGAAAATCTGGATGACTCTGCAAGCTATTCTGCGATGAATTTGAATTCTGTAGTATTAGATGAAGGCGAGGGTTCTCTGGCGAACCGTGCGAAATTGGAGATAGAAGAAATTGAAGAGGCTGAGCAGTTGCTGAAAGTTGAACTTGGCGACGCTCTGCAAGAGCGGGACATGGAGCAAGAGTATATTGGCAGCACCCTCGATGAGGAATGGGATTTTATCAATCGATTCCGGGCTTAAACCGCATGAATCTCCTTTTGGACCAATGCATAATAATTAGTAGAAAATCACAGTCAGCCAACCTTATTCCTTGTTAACAGCACAAGCGTGCATGGGAAACCAACGACTTCCTTGATAACACGAGAGATATGCTTGAGGCTCGGCAAAACCAGGTGCGTATGCAGCCTTGGCAGCAGATGTATGTGTACAACATTTATACAGAAGATGTGTTGCGGTGGTCTATTTGATTTGCATAAAGTGTTACAAAATCGGTGTAATTTACAGTGGCAGGGGATCGCGATTTCTTGCCGGCGTTGTCAGTGCACATCTTTCAACCGGAGACTCTCATCTGCAGTGATATCTGTGTGCGCTTGCAAGCGAGCTTTGCATTCCTCGTACGTGAACTCAGTCCAAGGCCGTTCTTCGTGATCCAACAATCGTGAAAGGGCCGATGCGGCGAGGATTTGCTTGACTAGCTTCTGGTCCCTGCCAATCACTCTATCTCGTTTGAAACTAAGCTCGCCTTCAAATGGATGCGCCAGTTTCTCCCCAGTCATCGTCACAACCAATTGCACCAGCTCAAAGTCCTCCGGTGCTACAGAAGCAAATTCAGACGGCGATGGATGTGTGAACTTGAAAGTTGCATTTATCAATTTGTCAAAGTGCAGCTGTCCCAGGTAGTCTAGGGAGCTTTGGTCGCTGATGCTTAATTCGGGAGAGACGGTGGATTCTATATTGTAATCGGCCATTCGTTGGGAGAGCTCTTGTTCTGACAGACGGGGTTTCTTGATGATTTCGTAGTCTGGTATTAGCATGCTCTTTAACTCCCGGAACGTCAATTCGAACCATTTCTGACTCTTGCGTGCCAGCAATCTCGTCAGAGCCATGGACGCAAGGTACTGTTTGATTTGCTGTTTGCTTCCTCGCGTCACTTCGCGATCCCGTTGAAACACCAACTCTCTTGAAAAAGTGGAGTTGATGGGTGCATCACCTTTCCTAACGATCAATTCCACGCATTCGAACTCATCGGGGCTGATGGAAGCGAAATCAGTAAAGGACGGTGTAGTAAACTTCCATTCGAGGTCAATCATGTCAGCCTGCTCGAGCTGCGTCAGATAGACAAGAGGTGTGACACCATATCGACTTGCTGGAGGGTGACTTGCGGGGTCGATCTCCATGTTGAACTCTTTTATCCTCTTGTCAAGGTCCTTGTCCGAAAGTCTCTTTGGTTGTTTACGATTTGCACCGATCAGTTCAGCGCCGTTTGATACTTCAGGCCCGGTCTGAATGACGCCATTCGTCGTTTGATTCCACTTTATCAACCCAGCCTGAACTTCCAACAATGTTGATTTGATGTCATTGTCCGATTGAAGAAAAGACTTGAGCTCAAGCATGAAAACGTCGGACCACTCTGCGTCTGTATCTTGCAGCAGCGTGTTCAGAGCCATGGCAGCCAGGTACTCCTTTGCTTGCAGTTCGCTACCTGGTATCACTTGGGTGTCGAACTGAAACACCAATTCCTCTACAGAAGGGGAGTCGATATGAGCATGACCTTTGCGAACAGGTAATGTTAATTCCTCTGCAGAAGGGGAGTTGATGGGAGCATCACCTTTGAAAACAGACAGTGTTAAGCGCTCACACACGTCGGTATCAAAACCAGCGAATCTGGAAGAGGTTGATCTCCAATCCAAGTCAATCATACCTACTTGCTCGAGCTGGGTCAGATGAGCAAGCGGCGATACCGCACTCCTGATCTCGTGAGAATGACGTGAGGAGTCCAACCCCATGTTGGGTTTTACCATCTCATCGTTGACGACTTGGTTGTGCGCTTCTTTCCGTTTCTTCAGAGCCACCTGCGTCGATTGATTGCGATCGGTCGCGTTATCAGTCATCAGGAACAGGCTGCTTGTTGCATGCTTGTCCACATCGTCTACATCGTTTGTATCGTATCGCACTACAGACTTCTGCCCCCATCGATTCGGGAAAGGCATCCAATAGTCAACGTCGAATACGGACCGACCTCCTTTCGAGGACGCCAGCAGATCACCAATACCACAATGGTCAATATCCCCTGAAAGAGAGCGCATCTTTTTACCAGTAAACATCTCGCGCGTATTGTCACACCAAACGCTGCGTTCGCGGGGTTCGGTTGATGCAGCAAACCGAGCCGCTTTGATTCGTCTATTAACAAAAAGCGGCGTGAACTTTTCGATGACAGGTGGAGGTGGTGAGAAGGGTGGGTCCAAAGGTTTGAAGGAGCGGAACACGACAGTCCAGTAGTCTTCACCCAAAACAATGCTCTTTAGGCCGTCATCAGTCCGCGCAATCGTTTTCTTTTTTCCCTTTGCTAGCCTGGCTACCTCTGCCTCGCAGAGAGCGGAAAACTTCTGAATATCAAAGGTGTTGTCGACACGGCTTACGCATTCCGCGTAAAATGCCTCCACTGTGTCACTCGGAATCACAGAGTATGGTTCTGCGATCAAGTTTCCAATTTGAGATGGCAGTGCCGCAAGACACGACACCCCGTTCTTGACTGGAGGTGAGAAAGCAGAAGTGAGGAGTTCATTCTTTCCCACAGAACGACCCTCGTCGACTGCCTGTTGGAAGAAGTTCACCAGGTCTTCCGCTGTTGGCGACAAGCGTTTGCCGTAGTTGTATCCGTAATCTGAGCAAATACCGTCTTGATATGTTTGAAGATTCCAGAGCAATCCGCCAAGGTACAGCTTACAATCACTCGCAACAGGGAAGTTAAGCTCCCAGGAATAACTCGATGTTGTCGGTCCCGAGTTATCGCTAGAACTTTCTAGAAATTCTTCACCCAGCAAATCTTCCAGAGCCCTCTTCGCAAGTTCATTCTTGCAATCTTTGATCTTACTGTCTGTATGATACTTGGCTTCGTAGCAATGATAGTCGGTCGTTCCGGGCTTCCCCAAGGACAATCGGAGTATGGCACGATTCTTCATCCCTTCAATTACGAGGAGCTCGTCATCTTCGTCGTCCTCCCCAAAAACGTCGTCATCCTTGTCAGCCTCGTCAATGATGTCGTCCTCCGTGAAGTCGACAATGTCTTCATCGTCATGCTCATTCTCGTCGACTTCCTCGGAACTATCCACGTCGTCTATACCCTTACCTTCTTCAGATGCATCCTCGTAGATCATCTTCCATCTCATTGGTTTGGGCATAAATTGCGTCGAAACTAAGTTGTTGAGTTGTCCTAACGGAGTAATGGCGGTGAATTGCTGCTCTGCGATGGTGGCAGCCGATTCGAGGGGACGCTCCAACTTTAAGCGTCCAAAGAAATCAATGGCAAAATCAAGATGGAAGGTGAGCGAGTCAGGATCCACCAGAAACAAATCATTCTTGCCTTCCTCCAACCACTCCCGGACGACGTGAATGTAGGCCCGAAAGACCCGGTTAAATCCAGACGAGCCTCGCAATTTGGGAAGATAGTCATTTCCGTTGAGAATCAGAAGTAGAACCATGTCGGTTCGGACCCTCATGATATCTTCAGCCTTGAGTTGTGGAAGCAGTTGCGCTAAATGCCGCGTCGTTTCCCACAAGCTCACCACCAGATATCGTTTTCCCAAACCAGGAAGCAACACAAAGACGTTGTGGGTACAAATACTAGGCGGGATGACCAATCCCTCCAAGACTAGATCCGAATCCCCTCCCATGATCGCCAAAGTCCCTTGCGGTCGCTTGCGAAGGATCCAATCCAATATCTTGACTTCTCCTTCTCCGGGCGAATCCGAGGCCGAAATGTAAATCGCAACTTTGGACAGCGGTCCTTCCTGTGGGATCATGCGCTGCCATGCCCAGTACAACATGGCTTGATTGGCACGCTCCATAAAGTTAGTCCCAGGTGTGATGCGCAATGTCTTTACTTCAGCGTCATAACGCTGTCGCAGTCGCTTCTCCTTGTGCGAGCTCATTTTGAGTTTTTTCGATTTCTGTACATGGGCCAATTGTGCCTGTTTCCAGTCGGCCTTGACCAATGTGGCGAGTCGTCGTTTGCGGGATGTGGCAAGTTTTGCGGCGGATGGTGGTCCATCCATGGCAAGGACCAATGATTTGGTCGGTGTGGCCAGCTCGATGCAGGCATTGAGTTCCTTCATTAATATGGCCAAGGCATGATCATCTGATGTACTGCGTCGTACAGCGACGTGCAAGAGTTGATTAATGTCAATCAAAACGTGATCAAAGAATTCTTGTGATCCCTTCGATGGTATTCCGGTAATAGCATCGGGGAACTGCGATTCGAACCAAGCCCGGAAGCCCTTGATGCCGTACAGTGAAGTTGTGGATACTGGTCCTGTTGGACTCCTTTTGTTAACAAATCGGCCGCTCGAGCTTTTAGTTCTTCCCGAGCTTGAGGCTATGCATAAGTCATTTTTGTGCATCGGAGGGCCTGGTGCGAAGGCATGAGCGAAGGAACAATACAACAATACCAGCAAGCGTGCCGCTGTGCAAGCGCTGACGAGCAACGACGAACGTCGGTAGTGACACTTTCCACCGTCGTCGCGACCTGGATTTGACTGGTCAGGTCGCACTGAAGTCATGCGTTCACCTGACTGAGTCTGCAATGGTATTTGACACAACGTTTATAAACCAGTCTACTGTTTTGGAGCAGCATCCGTGGCGTAGTGAGAACAGATATGCCAATGAATCGGAGTACACCGATTAGAAAATATGGGATGAAGCGGTATTATTTGTGGAAGGGCATCCTTGATGGGCGAGTTTCTTCACACTTCACGCTCGACATAACGGCACACTGCACACTGCACCAATGGACCAGAGGACTGACACCTGAACCTCTTTGGAGAATGAAAAAAATGTTCTTTCGTGTTGATAGAGATCATATATCGCAGGTTTACCTCTTTTGATATCTGAAGGAGAAACAAGCATTCGTGCCCGAGCGGTCCAAGGGGGTGCACTCAAGTTGCACTGTGTTCGCACTCGTGGGTTCAAATCCCACCGAATGCACATCTTTTTGTTTTGGAAGACTTACCAAAATCAGAAAACCGGAACCGTACAGTAGTACTAGTACTGTTACACAAGTTACTGTCTTCTGGTCTATTCCAGTACTCGGAGTCTATCTTCTCTATTTTTTTACTGAATTTGTACACTCTTGACTTTGCACAATGGAGATGCAACGTTCGAGGTTGAAGTCCGTCAACGCGTTGGAGATCAAATTACGCAGAAAGCAAAGAAGGATTCCTTTTAGATCACTTCCATGCGTTGAAGTGTCGTGCGACCAACAAGGAGAGCATCACTAGCACCTACTGCAATGCTTCGTATGGAGCTATAGATCGTGATCTATAAGCACCTTTCCCATGGCATGCCCTTGCTCAAGATACGAAAATGCTTCATTCGCCTTACTCAGAGGAAACGTCCGATCAATGACAGATCGAAGGGTGCCATCTTCCATAAGGTCCAATACGGCTTGTAGTTGCTCACCATTTGGATTCACCATAACCAGGTCATACCTAGGAACGTGTCCTGGTAATATCATATTGCGAACTTTGGAATACATATAATTCACGATGGATTGAATGCCGTTGGCGCGTTCGCTTCCACCATGCATCATCCAGTCAGACGATAATACGTTGAGGTAGTGACCGCGTTTCTTAAGCACGCCCTTAGTCAGTGTTCTCTCCTCGTAAGCCCAACTCATGGTATCCAATACTGCATCGTAGCCCTGAACGACGTCTTCAAAGTTATCGACTCGATAGTCAATCACTTCATCGGCCCCAAGCTCTTTCAAAAGGTCAGCTTTCCCTGCGGATGCAGTAGTGGCGATTCGCTCCATCTTTAGTACATTCCTAGCATACTGTATTGCGAATGATCCCACACCCCCGGCTCCAGCCTGAATCAAAATTGATTTTCTATGTTTCGGATCCAAATTCGACAGAGCTTGAACAGCGGTCAGTGCCACAAGCGGCAAGGCGGCTGCCTGTTCCAAAGTCGTGTTGTGATCACCCACTTTGGCCACGAGTGACGCATCGACGGCAGCATATTCGGCCAGTGCACCCCAACGAGCACCCAAAATAGGCATCATGGCAGCCACACGGTCACCCACCTCGAGGTTCGAACGATGCTCGTTGTTACTTCTGTCCACACCAACCTTCGAACCCACCTGTACAATAACACCACTCAAGTCTTCTCCAGGAATTTTAGGTTTCGGAAGAAGAAAGTTGGGAGTCCAATTGCGTCGGAATTTGAAGTCACAAGGGTTGAGAGCTGAATACTTGACCTTGATGAGGACTTGATGCGGTCGAATGACGGGTATAGGGTGATCTTCGACAAAGCGCAGGTCGGAACCAGCTTTGGAATAGACGATAGCCTTCATGGTTTGGCCATTGAGTGATGGCTTTGCTGGCCAAACATCAATCGAAGTCGGAATGTTTTCTTGTATTACATGAAAGAAGAATGCAATGATGAAGACGATAGCGATCATTTGAGTTGATTTGTCATGATCAGGCATGGTCAAGTGTTGTGTGTCGGTGATCGTCGCACGTGTATTTCTCTCAATTATTATGAAGAGCTTGGTGGAAAAACGTTGAAAATAATGGCAATTAACGCAGATTATTTCTTCCATGTACAGAAAAGCGCTGAAACGGTAGAATTCCGTTTCTTTATATGCAGAAACTTGCCGAAACCGTCAAGTTCCGTTGCAAATGGTACAGTACCTGCCACATTAGTGATCACAAACCAACTCAGAGGCAACTAAACTATCTCTCCCTCACGCCAGGTAGCGACAGATTCTTATTAGCATCGTGAGCCCGTCGAAGAAATTGACGTCGATTTGGAATCCAAGCACAGGTTTGTACCCATTTGCTTTCGAACGTTTCCCAAGTCTCGCCTTCAGTCAACAATTCAAGGTCAGGTGCTCCAGGAGCATTATTGATCTCGCAAAAGTAGTCGACCAGCGGTTCCAACACCCTCACGGACCGAGGTACTTGCTCCAAAGCTTCCTCTAGAACTTCCTTGGGGACGATGCGTCCAGTAGTCATGGCACGTGCCGCCGCACGTTGAAATACAGCTTCTCGCGGAGCTGTCACATGCATAATGGCTTGACGGTTGTTGGGAAACTCTAGCCGCAGTCGACGAAGGTATTCTTTATACCAATCTGCATCGCGGAGTGAACCATCCACCAAAACATTCTTTCCCGAGCGAAGACCCGCAAGTGTCAGGATTTCGGCAATCAAGCCCGCCTCCTTGCGTGTCAATTCACCAGCTAGCTCAGGATTCTGTTCCACGTAAATGTGGAATTCAGGCAAATGCCGACGAATCTCGTCAGGGTCAACCAACACGAACGCCAACAATGGGAATCTACCTTTTTCCACTAGCAGATTCATAGTGTAGGACTTTCCAGCTCCCATTGCTCCGGCTGTGAACACCAACCATGGCTCGGTGGGAGTCGTACATACATTGCCATTCTTGTCGGTGATTACAGCTGAGTTCAGCATGTCGGTGAGAATCTTGTCCTGAAGAGATTGTCGCTTCTTCTCGTAGTGCTCGTGGTAGCTGTAGTCCAGCGTCGATCGAATATCGGCAAACGGCCCGTAGAAACCCTGCTCATCCGCAGGTGCCTTGTAGTTTTCTTCCGACGACATCCCAGCTGCAAAAAGAGTCTTCTTCCATAGTGTGGAAGTCATATGGCGAAAAATCGCTTGGATCGCTTCTTGCACCTTTTCGGGCGGTCTCTTGTCGGCATCGACGATGACTGCACACGTTTGCTGAAATGTCTGAGAAAAGTGATCCCAGGTATCACCAATGATCTTGATTCCGTCGCGACCATTGTGCAGTTCGCACAAGTAATTGACCTCTGGTCGGAGGCGTTCTATTGAAAGGGGTATTTGAGCCAAGATCTTGTCGATCCTCTCAATGGAAATATGACGATGGGTCCACATCTCCACATCCTGATGGTGTATTTTGTTCCGTTGTTTGATAGTCATAATGACAATCGACGTGGAGTCGCAAGCGCAAAATTGTGAGAGACCAAACGTGACCAAGACAACGTACGTTCGGAAATCAACCACAATGACGAACCACGACAGAATGGTTGAATCACCATGTGTCGTGTACCGTACTTCGCTTTCCACACGGCAAATTTTCGGAAAATTAAATAAAAACAGAACGAATGCAAAAAGTACTTACAGTGGCACGATGAAGAATCAATTCACGAGGCGCTGTAATGTGCAAAAGTGCAAGACGCATCTTGGGATACTTGTCACGCAGTTCTTGATAGAATCCGGCATACCAATCGGCATCATGGAGACTCCCATCCAACACGACATTTTTTCCCTTCTCCAGAGCGACACGAACTAAAATCTCCATCACATGTCCTGCCTCCTTCCCCGTCAATCGGTCCACCCGATCTGGACTCTTGAGCACGTAGGACGCAAACTCGGGAAGACGACGACGAATCTCTTGCGGATCGACATGCACAAAGCTCAATAGAGGAAGCTTTCCTTCCTCCAGCAATTTCATAATTGTGTGACGCTTCCCCGCCCCTGGAGCTCCGACGGTATAGATGAACCATGGTTCTTGTGGCGTCGTCATGGCATCGTTGCCATTTACGAGATTCTCCATGAATGTATCAATGATGGAATCTTGAAGCCATTGTCGCTGTTTCCGATAATGCGTATGATACGTGTAATCCAAGGTCTTTCGGATATGAGCGTAGGGTCCATGGAACTGTTGGTCGGCATCGGTGGCAGCCTTGTTGATATCGTCGGTCGACTGTTCGATGCTGAAACGTCGAGTATAACATTTACGAAACATACATTTTCGTTTGTTGTAGCCGATGAGCCTTGCAATTTCGCCGGTAGAATGTGCGTGTTTGAGTTCCTTCTCGGAGTGACTGTCGTTGGCAATCTTGGCTGTTGTCATGTTTGCATACTACGATTAGATCTATACAGTACATGCACTCCGAGCTCTGAGTGTTGTCTTGTTTTCACTCTCCTTCCTGATCGGTGATGGTAGACGGCAGACACAAAAAAATCTACTCTAGAGGACAAGAGTAGTGTAGTGTGTAGTAGTAGGATGAAGATTTCTACTCGAGCCGTCCACAAGGCGCAAACCTATGCATTATATCATACATGCAAGGGTGTACGATGAGTGGGAACACGTTTGAAGTCACGAAATGAGGAGTATGTCGTATGTATGTCGTATGCGTACGCTCAGAGAAGCGAATTCACGTTAACTGAAGTCTGGTACGAATATATAGAAAATACTAGTGGGTACTCACATTTGATCAGTGTCTACTACGGACGTCAGTATGTCGTACTGGTCGTATGTACTGTAGACCTGTAGTACATGTAATCCACGTAACAGTACAACAGTATCGTGGTCAACTCCGAACAGACGCACACACGCACGCACAATTAATAATATAGTAGGATAGTAGTTGCAGCACCAAATTTTAGTGTTGGGAGTTGGGAGCACTTACTGTCGTACTAGTACGGAGTACTTGCTAGCAACCAGTAATGTCCGCTCCTCTTCAGAAATCGCTTTGTTCTTGTCGAACTTGTCACGGGTCAGCAGTGAGCACACAACAAGAACGGAAGATAGTGCTATACAATACATAAAACTACTATGATACTTATAAAAACAAATTACGGCAAACACAGTATTGTGGTCGTAGTTCACTGCATCGTGAGGGTCTTGGAGTAAGTCTGGAGTGTTTTCGCCATGGGTACAGCCTCCCTCTCAATGACCTTAACATAGCCATCAACTTCCCGTCTAGCGGCAATGTACGACTGTTCTTTCGGACACACTCGTCGGTATCCCCGGTGGACTTGTGCTCCCATATGAATGTTCGCAGCCGAAGGTCTGTGTTTGATTATTTCAGCCACTCCCAACAAAATGACTGCCAGGTACTTGTCGCCTCGATCACAGTGCTCGAGACCTTGCTTGTGCATAGTCTCGGCCATTCTGCTCGTAATCAGTCGGAGGAACGCTTCTGGAAGGAATGTGCCCTTTGAAGGGCATCCCGTGCCTCTTCTATCTTCCCTTCGTAGAGCAGCCGCTCTCCCTCTTGGTACATTTCACATCCCTTCTCGAAAAGACCGTCTCGGTCGGCTTCTTTCGCTTTTGCCTCGATCATGGATCGAATGCTTGAGACGCTGCGACCAAAGTGCTGGTCGTTTTCGTCCTCTTCCGCCGCTTGAGCAGGACTCGACTTGAGAGACTTTGTTGAAGACGACGCGCCTTGAAGCCGATCTTTAGTAGGCGTGCTCGGACTCGAGGCACTCACGTCATACGTTCCACGGCTGTCTGCAACAAGTGCGAGCTGGTTGTTTGAGGGAACAGACGCATTCTCCAAAGGTTCCACTAAATGACGTAACGGATTCTTTTGATCAATGTAAAAGAACAGTTGTCCAATTCCAAGAGATTGATTCCCTGTAGTAGCAAGCTGGTTGTCTTTCTCGGTTTTAGTTGGGGAGCTAACCTCTACTCGGCTGCATATGGTTGACACTGTTTTAATGGAGAATTCATCATCGTCGTCGTCATCATCGGCGCCATCACCATCCGAAAATTCGACCTTACCAGTCATGACTGCGGTCAAGGCATCAATGAAGTCTCGTTGAGACACAGGTTGCTTCGCGACCACTGGTAATGCGCCCGCCACAATGCTTGTCGCCTTAGCTGGACTTGCTGCACTACCCACACTCCCTTGCTCCTCGGTTGAAACTTGACCAGCTGCCATCAAACTTTTTCCGCGCTGGAAAGCTTGTTTGGCGTTCACTTTAGCTGGTTTTACACCACTCTCGTCGCCCTTGTTACCGCCGAGAAACGTTTGAGCCATGCGAGTGCCACCCAACATAGCCAGCTTAGCTCGACGAAGCGGTCTCATGATTGTTCTGTACGGTATTTATTGAAGATAGAAAACAAGGCAAATGGGAAAGTATTTCCTGGTAGGCTTGAAGTAAAGAAAGTGGACATGCAAACGCGTTTTGTGAGGCATCCAACCAATATATGAATGTCTTCGATACAACCCTCACATTAGCGTAACAGCGCAGGTCGCAGTCATCAAACCATCGTTATAACTAACCTTCTGCGAATGCTTGATTGCTGTGGGAGACCTCAGTTACGATTTCTGGGTTTGAATACGGTGTGAAAGAAGAAGGTTTGGAGGATAGGATCGATGCCAATCGTGTCCTTTCAACTGTTCGGATTGGGTACAGGTATGCATTAAAAGAAGATTTTTCAAGTTGTGAAGTGGGCACATGTGCGATATCTTGACGTCAGATGTAAATGCTGACGTCGGTCTTTATCACAAGGGCTCTAACAAAGATAAGCGATGACCGCAGTAGGAATCTGTTTCTGTGTGCTACTATGTATTTCTTGTGCTACAGAAGTCAAGCAAGCAGGACCTTGTGCACAGTACTGTAGTACCAGGAACCAGTGAAGAATGAAGAATAAGTTGTTGAGAACGCTGCGAAATGACGTGTGCTCGCCGTACCAATCAGATTGTTTTTTGTTTTGTATCTTTGCACAATATCTATGAGTAGTGTTTGCGTTGTTTGCAGAATGCAGAGTCCTTGCTTCAATCGCTCACCCTAGTATCTGCAACGGAAATCATACCAAGAATCCTCTACAAAGGGTTTGATAGCTGTCAAACCAATCCATTTGCCTTGTAAGGTAGACGACGGCGAGCTCAGACCACAGGGAGTTTCATGTTGACCACAAGGCATCATCAAGATTTGCCTAGCTACCACTACCACAGTTCAAGTTCTTGTGATTAATCGATCAAAGTATATTGTTGGTTTTGGGCAGGATGCTGGGAGTGATAGATGATTCCATGGTACTGCACTTCTCTCTTCTAGCTGCGATGGATTTGTCAGCCATAGCACCGCCTTGAAGAGACTTGGTTAGATACAATCCTTCACTTGAGGCAAAAGGGGACACTCTCAACCATGGGTCAGTGATAGTTAAACCACTGGTGTAGTAACATAGGAATCTCGGAGTAGGGTACTTGTACTATTACATGTACTTTTACTGTACTGGGTTCCGCAGGAATTCAGAACAAAACGCAATCAACCAACACATTCACGCACCGTTGTGAATTTGATTCCGAACCGAACTGCATCAGGGATCGGGCTCTTGAGTGACCATCCACATACAAACTCCGCTGTATTAAATCATTTAACCATTGCTCGAGTGATTATAATTGTAGCAAAGGGCCTAGATCCTTGATTGATCAGGTGTCGACTGTCGTCGTAAGATCGAGTCAGAGGTGCCAAAGTCTTCGCCTTTCGACTTATGAGTATCTATACGCGCCAGCCGGATCCCCTTAAACAAACCATGCACTTGAGTACCGGTACCCTCTGCCAGTAATCAAGATTTGTCACCCAGCTAAATCAGATTTGTCTGACCAACTTAAGTACAGTACTCCTGTACTGCGGTACTGTATTGAAAATTGAAAGATACTACGAGTACAAAACGTATTGTACCAGCTGGGTACATCCTATGTCGTCACGAGACTATCAGCAATCAGCAATTTACATATATCCTTACTATATTATAAATTAATTGTGTGTGTGTGTGCGTGCGTCTGTTACGGAGTATGACCACTCTGGGGTACTGGATCAAATGTTGCACTGTTACGTGGATTACATGTACTAGGGGGGCTACAGTACATAAACGGACGGTAATTTATGTTGAAACGACAGTGTGTTACGTTACTGAACTACAATACTGTACGAATTCAAAATTACTGGATGGAATACTCATTGAATTTGCTGTGAACAGGTTGCTTGACAAATGCTATGGCTGGGTGCATCGTAAAAGTCTTTTGGGTAGCCCATGGTAGCTCTAGTATGATAGAAATTTAGTAGTCCTCATCGCCACTCATATGAAGCTCGGTTTCCCTGCAGAAAGGATATCAAACACAAAAGTTCACAAAACCGAAGGGTCATCATCATCATCGTGAGGAGTCCTTGACGAACTTGTGATCAAAGTCGAATGCGCATCGGTGAGTCTTGACTTCGGCGATCAGCTTTGCCAGCGCCACTGGACCATGGGCCTTGCAATCATGCTGTGTTTCGTCATCAACTTGATCTGTATCAACGGCATGATATGCCATCATATATTGTCGTGCTCGCCTTGCAAATCGTCTGATTCTCACCTTCGTGATCACCTCTTCCGACAGACAATGGCGAACACTAGCCTTGAAGTTGTCTTTTCCTTTCTTTTCCTGTAGGCTCAAGTTTCTGTATGCTCCCTTAGCACAGGCCCACACATATTCAACACCCTCGCCTGCAAGTTCGGCATGACACTTCGGCGTCAAGAGCACTTTGACGCCAATACTCTTCGCAATGTGCTGCAGCATGCCCTCCTCGTTCATAAAATCATGGCACATGCCCATGATGTGTCGCAAGCTTGTGCTGTCGTCCACAGTCCCAAGGTCATCTTTCTTCCCGGTAAGTGAGTACTGCTTTAAATTGTTGCCGTCAATCAGTCCTCGTTCCCAAAGAACTTGCAGCAAGCCTTTCGCTTTTCCCTCCCATCCTTCTTTTACTTTTTCCACTGTCTTCATTACTGTAATATTGTGTTGTCCACATAATTCAACTAACTCCCGTTTATTCTTTCCCTTTGTGGTGACTCCCTTCCCTCTCAGGTCTAGCTCCAACTCCGATCGATTTCGCTGGATGGAGTTGAGCACCGTCGTGAATGTTGGGATCCCAGACTGGTTGCATAGGTCCTTCAGCTGTCTTGTATTTTTTCCGGCAGTATTGGTGACACCTGCACTGATCAGTTGCTCTATCATCTCGGGCATCTTGAGCTGTACGTCACTTGTGGTTCCAAGTTGTATATCAAGGCGGCTTTCTTGTCTTTGGGCGTTCGACATCCAGAAAGGGCCAGAGTCAGACTGGCTATAAACTAGAGATTGAATGTCACCAGGTTCGACGATTCTAGGAAAATCTCCGAGGTAACCGTGTTCCTGTGCTATAACTGTATCCCGCATGGGAGGCGTCTTGCCTCCAAAGGAAAGATTCATCCTGTGTTGATTCAGACCATCCGGTCTTTGCTTTGCGTGACCGGCACTGTGGTCAAACAAAAAGACAAAGTCATACGATGGGTGCATCACTTGAAGGACATCCACTGCATCCTCAAACTGCACAACCATGTTGTTATAGGCCCAGTAACCTTCGCGGTTCTCTCCGTATTCAAATAAGACAAGAAATGGAGACTTGTCTGGTGGGAGTGGTTGCTTGTCAGCACTTCCGAGAATCTCAATGGCTGCATCTGGATCGGCATAACATTTCCCAAGGCGTTGAGAATTTACTTCGGTCAGTATTTCGGGTGGAATCACTCTGATGAGGCCGTGCTCCCGGCATACAAAGGCCGATATCATTGTGCCGCTTCCTTCATCCTTTGGGAGCAGCGGGCGCTCACCATTCGGACCAACCCACATCTTTGTAAGGAAAAGGAATTGCTTAAATATAGCTTCGTCTTGCCCGACAAAGATCACCGTTTTGGAATCAATGGGCTTTCGGACACTTAGGTTGCCACCAAACGGGAGCAAAGCAATGCGCTCGTCGAATGCGTACGAAGTGTCGACGTGATATTCCACCATGTCCACATCATCCACTACATAGTTGTAGCCACAGTTCGTGGCAATTTGTTTATTCAACTCGAGCTCTCGCGATTCTTCCAATGTCATTTGAAGCCAGCGATGCGCTCGTATCTCATCGTCAATGTACTTCTTCGTGAACACAGGCCTATATGCAAGCGTTTCAGGTCGTTCATGACCGTCCACAAAATAATGCTTCTCACGCTTCTTATATCTGAAGCCACATGCATGCATCCACCTCGCCATTGTTGAAATACTTAAAGTAGATAGGCCGTATGATTGCAAGAATGCTTTTTTAGTAGTAGGAGCTACTTCTTCAAGTCCTACATGACCTTCATCATCACCGTTGTCGTCAAACAAAGAACCTTTTCGTTTCATCATCAACTTTGGAATGAGCTCGGAATGGACATACTCCAGCATCAGCTCAACCCGGAGGTCTTTGATGTTTGCAATCCCGTGTTTCTTGAATGCCTCCATGGCATCAGGATTGTCAACAAAGAACCGTGGACACCCATGCTTCTTTGCATCTGGAGCATTGTAGAAAAAGTATCCGTTCCGAGCAAGCTTCCTGTGCCAGCGAGACAACGTTGAAAAGCTTGAATAGAACTCCACACCAACATCATTCATGACTTTAATCGCGTACTGTAGAGAACGTTTCCACGTCCACTGAGTTTGCATGTCTCCGGTTACATGCAGCGCAAATTGCTTTAATGCGATAGCCAAGTACATGCTCCTATACCTCAAGGCAAATACATCAGCTTCAGAGTAGCGATGACTCTCGGAACTTGGACTGCCCACGCTCTTTTCAATAATGAAGGTCCAGTTCCTTGCTGCCCGATTTACAGACTCCAACAGCTCGATCCTTTCCATCACAATTGTTTTGACACAACAGTCCGCATTGTAAGGCTTAGCAGAGGATGCTGGTGCAAACAGCCATCGTGCATCCCCAGATTTCCACCAATCATTAGTAGCTGTAGACAAGAATGAGAGTGCACCACTGCTGGTAGATTGTTGAGAGAAAGTAGAGGGAGGAGTTGGAGTAGTACTGGCCTGGTCAGCAACCGCTGCCGACGAGCCCTTCCTCTGTCGCTTCGGCATCGGCTCATCCTCATGTGCCATGCTAAGCACCAGTGGTTTTTCACGACCACCTGATAACAGCCTGGTCAAGACACAATCTTCCTCCCAAGCTGTAGCATTGCGGGGTGAAGGTAGAGATGGGATCACTCCAACCTCTGCTGTCACCCAGAAAAAGTGTCGCCGCGTACGATTTTGGAAGGAATGTCGGAACACTTGAAGGCGTGATCCTCCTGGAAATTCGACGACATTTGGGACTGAGCTCATGGTTGGAAGCACCTTGTTGACGGCTCTCATCATGGCACTTAACGAGAACTGGATGTCTTCACCAATTTCATACTTCATGTGCATGTACATCCGAAGCTGATCCGCTGGTAACCATCGTCTATGCAGTGCTTGGTCCCTGAAAGCCTTGTGCACACACGACATGATAAAAGCTGACGCATTGTGTTTGCCGTGTGCATAGATGCTGCGTCCGCTCATATTGCTCTTGATGGTGATGTAGAGCTATCTATGCACACGGGAGATGCAACAGAGCAAGATATATTTGATTGCGAAGGTAAGCAACAAATGAAGTGTGGTGATTGACGCGATAGACGTCTGGATGTTGGTGGCAAGCGAAATAAATAGCATACTGAGTCTACTGCGGCTACCACAAATTCACGAAACTTGCACCCAGCCATACTGTAAAATATACCGTGCGATGAACTGCAATACTGGGGCATGATAAGTACCAGGTACCTGGTACTGTACTTCATGAAGTTTCCTACGTTGGTACCATGGTACTGCATACTGTAGCGGAAAAAAGTAGTGGTACGGAGTACGACCAGGTTGGGGGTACTGTACGTCCAGTTTCCTGTAGTAGACACTCCGATCAAATGTGAGGCACCCACTAGTATGTACTCGGAGTATATAATATCGGCTTAAAAATCACCCTAACTACTGAATTCAGTAGTTGCAAGAACGTCGCTATCGCAACTACTAAACACACTCTGGAGGTGATCGAGGGCTCATTTTGTGCATTGTTACATGCTTTTAAATCAGGTAACAAGAAAAATGGATGTTACTTGTGTGGGTGCTGAGTTATTGACTGTTGTAACTCGAGCAAAAATCGACATTTTCTATTTCGCTGAATTCAGTCCTCAACTACAATGTCGTTATCTCTCGATGTAATGCGTCTTCTGATAAATACCAGGCACTTCCAATACCCTGCCTTGCAGCTGCAATACGTTTTGATGTCTTTTTGCAATTCAATGTCGTACAGATGAGTTGTGGGTATGATGTGTCCAATCTGCAAAAGTCGCGTGCACCGCAGACTTTAGTGCCATTCCTCACCACAGAGCGATCAACTGATGAAGTTTTCAGGCCTACATTTTCTCTCTTGTGCCTCAAATGAAATGTAAACAAGTGCTGTTGCGAGAAACGGTCTGAATTCGATTTGGGTGATGCGTCGCTTGCCATCAGCTCTAATCAGTGT
Organism: Fragilaria crotonensis; assembly: GCA_022925895.1. Taxonomy (NCBI): domain Eukaryota; phylum Bacillariophyta; class Fragilariophyceae; order Fragilariales; family Fragilariaceae; genus Fragilaria; species Fragilaria crotonensis. Next base: position 800 of record JAKSYS010000778.1, on the reverse strand, counting down.
CGGTTGGACATCATTACCACCACAAAAACCACGATCACAGTATGGAACAGAATTCCACAACTGGTTTATGCATTCATTGGGATTTCTTCTTGTAAGAGATGCAACATTCTCTGGGGATGGGTCATTATCATCGTCAAAAACAGAAACCCAGAGCTCAGAATTTTGACGCATCTCCATCGTTCAAAACTGTCGGGATTTCAAGAGCTTCGTTTGCTTGTTCCTCCACAGCCACAGCTCCCCCACCTTCAAGATAGTCTTGTCGATTATCTTGACGACGTGTTCAAGCGCTCCTTCTTCCGCCACATGAGTGTGATGGTATGGAGGAGGTGCCCATCGTTAAAATCATCATGACGCCTAATTATACACGACTGCCTAGTCGTCAAAGCCGTTTTCTGCTTCTGTCACACCGCAAAAAGCTCATGGAGCACATCTATATTGCCTTCATTTACGTGCCTGCAGCTGCAAGTGTCTGGGGTTGTAGAAACGTCGTGTACACCGAGATGTTGGCACCGTCGCCATTGCGAGGCCGTTTTTTTAATTCTTAACGATGAAAAATTTCGTGCTTCAACGCAACTTCAAAATTTCGTATCTCAACAACTACCGGTCCAATAAAGCGCATCTTGATATCGTGAATTCTACGAGATTCCTTCTGTATTTGTTCACGTGGACACATTCGCATACTTGCACTGGTTCAAAGATATCCTATTTTGAGTTGGAAACTGAATTCAGTTAATTTCAACTGAATTCAGTAGGTGAATCCAATATCCGATGTAATACACATAAACATGATATCAAAGTGG
>JAKSYS010000777.1:0-26120 GCA_022925895.1 Fragilaria crotonensis | reverse complement strand
TTTTCAACTGTCCGAGGTTTCGCCATGTACAAACTTAATCGCATGACTCCGGTAGCGGTTCGACTGGCGAGCTTTGCATCACGCTCCAATTATGGGTCGACGAAGCTTCCTCACCCTGAGGAGTTTCGAAAGGCGATTTCTGCGTCGTCGTCGACGCGTGAATGTGAAAGCTGCTGCGACTGTCAACACGATTTTTCATCAGAGCGCGACGAGCTTGCCGCGGAGATCCTCAACTCCGCATCGAACGCTTCAACCTGGTTTTCATTTTTGAATCGCGACGACTTTGCTCAGAGACTGCTGGTCACAAACTCGATCCTTCCGATGCCCTTCTCGAAGTCTCTGCATCAACTCGCGAACTCTTTTATCAACTGGTCACCATGGAGGCGTTGGCCTCTATCAAGAAGATTCAGAGCACCCCAGACGTTTCGTACCCAATGGCAGTTACTGCCTTCTTCCATATGGCTAGTGCTGCAGGTGCCTGTGCCTTTTGGTTCAATGGTTCGTGGCAAGATATGATAGTTTCTGCATTCCTTTCTCTCCTTGTGGCAGTGATAAAATTGCCTTCCTTACGATTACCCGAACGAATCGCTTTGGAAGTGATCGCTAGTGTTCTAGTTGGGCTTTTCGCCGGCTTGATTGCATTGCAATGGCCGGATGATACATGCTTCGGTGCCATGTCGCTCGCGGGTGTCCTTGACATACTGCATGGTTTTAAGATTGTCTTTGCCGTCATGGAGATTATGAGCAGGCACACTGTCGCTGGAGGCGCTGATTTGCTGGAAGGTATCCTATTCACCGGCCTGATTGCATACTTTCTTCAAACTGGACAAAGTCTCGCGGTAGTCATAATGGGACAACCAAGTGGTTTTGAAAACCTCGCTTGTGATCAGTCCATCAGTGAATGGTGGTTTTTGCTACTTGTCCCCCTGGCAGCAACGTCGTGGTCTGGACTCTTTTGTCCGAGCTCATTATCAGACCTTTTAGTGATGGGGTTCCATGGGACACTAGGATTCGCGACGTCTTGGGCTCTGTCTCACGCGCCCTTTGGGAACTTGCCAAATTTCATGGCGTCGGTAACTGTCACATTTTCAGCAGGTGTCTTTGCCCGTTGGACGGGGCGGCATGCTGTTGGCAATATTGTGGCGGGCATCTTCGGTCTGGTGCCTGGTGCCTACTTGGTCAGGGGTTTGTATTCCGAAGATTACACCGGTTTCATTGAGAGTACTGTTGTGCGATGTATTATGATTGGAATCGGATCCTGGACCGGCATTCTCTTCTGCTCACCGAGATTCCTGGGAAAGAGATCTATACTATGCACATGCATTAACAAACCGAAACCCAGCACTCCTCCTAAGGTGGGAAGAAGGGAAGGCAGCGATAAACCCTTCATGCTTTTCTTCTAGATTGATTTGCTTATGCTGGAACGCGTCATCTGGCTTCCACCTTTGCTAAGGAGTACTTTTGCACCCGCTCGTTTATCACCGATAACGCTGTTGCCGTCGCATCGATTTCGAATGATGAAGATGTGGCCTGGAGGATCAACCGGCGGGATGAAAGGTTCCATTAGGAAGCCCTCCCTGCAGAAAGAGCTAAATATGTACCTCAGCATCAGGTGACACCACGGGGAATCTACAGTATTGAATAGAATCATCTGGCTTACGGCCTAGCAGGGGCTCTAACTTCCTTGGACTCTTGATTAATAGTTACCGTGGTGCAGCTGCGCTGCGACACTAAAGCCGTCGAATCTTGAGATACGACTTCTCCTGATATCCCTGATATTTGACGGAGGAGGCAACCAGACTCAATCCTGCACGGCTAATTAGCTCGACGGCTGCCTTTAGAATGAAACAGTTTGTAGGACTAGCATTTCTTTGTTTCAAAGCCTGGCCCGACCACAAGTTATCGGGGTTCGTCAAAGTGATACAAAACTCAGTTCCGGTCGTATCATTGGAGGTTACGTCGACGCTGCCATCAATAGCAAATCCATTCACAAGGAACAATTTTACCAGCTGTGTCAAGGCCAAAAGGGTAGCGTTCGCATCAAACCCTGTGTCAGGTATTGTTGGAATAGCGCTAGCGGTACCTTGAAAGGTTTCAGTCAATCGATCTATAATTGCTTTGCCCACCAATTGATCATGACGAGCCGAAAGCATGTCGTTGGTTATCGAAGGATCGCGTCTAACAACTGTCGACACGAATGTTTGAGGCTCATCAGGTCCTGAATCGGCGGACGGCTGCTGTTCTTGAAAAACCAATGCTGGTGAATTGTTCACCTCTCTCGATATGGTTGAATACTGTGCGAAAGAAATAAAATCAAAATAGTAGGGATCGGTAAGCATCCCTTGCTGTACAACCCCTGGGCCAAGTTGTTCAATGTAGGGTAGGTATTCTGCCTGTCGAATAAAAAAGAAATCTCGTTGAAACTGGTCCATGGCCACACAATCGATCTGATCCAAGGCATTGTAAGAAGCTCGCATTAGTAGCACTGCAAAGTCCTGATTTAACTGTGATCGAAGGACTTTTGGAGCCTTTGGACGAAGACTTCGTTCAAGGCGAGCCTTGAGCCCATCTGCTTCTCCACTTGTCATCGGCGAAGCAGCTAGAGCCAGTTGTGGCGACAGTAACATACATGCCGCACCAGAGGCTACAGGAAGGAACAACAATTGCCCGAACCGACGTCGCGACACAATCCGAACAAGAGGGTCTCCATCATCATCTGTAGATGTGTTGGCAATGTTCGCCACGTTGCTGCTGCTCCATACTTGCTGCGTGTGAGTGTGTAACTCGAGCGTTGCTGTCCTCGGTACTACCAGTATCTTTCCCTGTGTGAAGATCAACCTTGCCACACTGCTTACCCCAACATTCACGTACTGCACTTGAAAACCATTTACGCCATCCAGAAAGGAGGCTAGAACTAGCACTAGAAGCACTAGCGCTAACAGTCGCATGACAAGATTCATTTGGCTAAGGTGATAGAGCAACGCATTGTATATTGTGCATGAGTGCAAAATGCTCCTGTTGTGTGACAGTGAGCCCGATGCTTACGATACACAAAACTGTTCAACAAAAACATAACTTACCGTGAGTTTTGTGAAACACGGTCCTTATCCACTATCCCCACAAAACTTGCAGTCAGTTTCGTGAAGCCGGAATCGTTCACGAAATTTCACGCAACAGAAATGCAGTTTTGATAAAACCCGGAGCCTAAACAAAACTTCCTTGTTCCTCACCACAACTTGCATTTGCTGAACACATGTCGAGGAATGATTTGCGCAGATCTCTGCGTAGGAACTTGGTCAGAGATAGAAGATAGAATACGAAACACCACGACACACAATCACACGACAGCACACGATGCCTGCAGATCCTCGCTCAACATGTGTTCTGGTCTTCTACGAGTGCTCTGGCTTCGGGCAAGCCAATCGATGCACGTCCATTTGTGTTAACGCTCCTTGAGGAATTACTGTGAAAGGATCAAAGAGATCCTGCCACCAGTATGGGTAAGCTTTTGGTACAATGCCGGCGTTGTTCTCTTTGTTCTAGATGCACTGACAGGTTGTTTGTGTTTCAAAAAGAGAAATCTTCTTGATTTTTAAGTTGAACACTGTCAGTGCATATCTCATCGTTGACATCACTGTGCTACCGCCTACTGCGCACAGTCACTACATCTACTCGGACTTACTGCTTTACCGACTTACTTTGCAGTGCCGAACCAGCTATTGTACTAGTTTAAGGCAGTGTCTTTTGACATTGCCCACAACTTTTAACTAAGCCTAAACTATTACCTCCACTGCATTCTTGCCGGTCTATGATCGTAAGGGTGAAGAGGTACAGTTGTTGCTTCGTCCACATCTACAACTCACGACACCGCCATCACCGATACCTTCGCAACTACGTTCCTCGTCGGATACCGCCGCGCTCCCGTTCATTGTGTTCTTGTCGTGTTCCCGCCCCCCTTCTGTTTCTGACGGTCTCGCACTAACTCGACTCCCAAGCGAGTCAATGTATGTGGAGCCGTTGTACTAGAGAGGGTCTCACAGCTCTCAAGGAACTCTGCCCTCCACGATAAAGCAGACGACGAAGTGAGGCAGACTCGAGACACCGATATTGCGGAGATCCGACTCTATCACGGCATGCCACACCTTTTGCCTCCACATGACCAGCACTACTGCTCCAGATCCTTGGACAGACTTATTCCTGGTGGGTCTGCGTCAAACTGCAGAAGATGGTTGCACATTGTGAAACAATCCATGGATGCTTACAGGAAAGACGAGAGCTCTCAACAAACTCTATTGACGTCTTTCTTCCAACGCCATCCGTCCTGATATAGCACCAAATGGAAAGAATATGTCTCAGTATAGATATTAACAAATCACCCCGCGGTATGCCTCCGGGTGTGGGTACACAGTACTGGTCTACCGGCTGGTACACGGTGCGAACCCAATAATTAGGTTATATTTTATTTTTATTTTATTCTTTGCCTTTCGAGACTCGTATGCTAACATCTCTGTCAATGAATCGACGCTGAGGTGTGTACCATGCCCTTGCCGCTGCACGATCGTCGATCACACTCTTGCTCAACTTCACCGCAGCGGTGATTCCTTTCGCAGAAACGTCATGCTCCAAGGATACAAGGTTGTTTGCATAATGCACACCAACCCCCCAAGCATATTGTAAGTACTTTATGGTGAAAGGGTTGTGTTGTTGCCTCCGTACTTTCCATGATCCATCACAACCTCGCTCACTGTGCATCCGTATTTTGGGAACAGCTGAGAGAAAACCTTTCAACTCCGCCAAGTCACGACAAAAGCAATCACGAAAGCGAGCATTCTGTTTTGAAGCACAGGCGTCAAACCCCATCTCTCGTGCTCTCCATCCATTCGACATACCTGATTGACAGGCAAGAGAAAGAATATCCTTCAATGGCTTCGAATCCTTTGACATCATCTTTTTGGGTGGCGGTGTTGTCATGTGTGCTTGCTGGCGCTTTGACCCTCGCTTGTTGCACGAAAGCTGGGCCACATGCCAGACACAGTTCTTCAAAGTGAGACGGGAAAGTGGCACTGCTTTTGCTCCTCGTGTTCTGTTCCCTGCGGTGCATTTTATGTACTCTACATCACACACCATGCTTCCCTGAGAACCATGGACCGCCAGCACCCAAGCCTCTCCATCGTGCGAAACCTTTCCTGATGACAAGTCTTGTGAAACGAGAACATATTGTCCGGGTCTGATTGCAGATTGATGCCGATTCACTTTTTTGCTTGTTAAACAAGGTGGTGATGTCAAGTTAGTAGCCAAGATTTGTTCACGCACACATTGTGTCTTTCTTTCGGCCTCGATGCATTGCCTCTTGTTCACAAACTCTGCATCAGCACAAGTAGCCACCTCACGTGCTTCTCGCCGCACAGCATGCTTTGAGCGTTGTGCAGCAATGTAGCTGTTATCTACTTTATGGTATTGTATAAGAGGGCATCAACATTAGGGAATAGGCCCAACAACTTGTGGATTATCACAGTGTCGCATGCATTCTGCCTCTTGTTTCAAGTTTTTTGACGAGATTCCTCCCACCAGTGAGTTTATCATGTGAGCACTCCATCATGCTCTCAAGTCTTGGATATAAATCCGGAGAACATCATCTAGGGAAGGGAGGTTTGAGGATTGGGGTGTCATAGTAGATGCTATTGTTAGTGTTCCCTCGGAAGTAGGTTTTGTGAGTATGGAAGTTGGATTGTCAATCCTGTACAGAAGTACCAGCTTGCTACGTGCGAGATCAGATTTTTCTGGCGCCGTCTCTGTTTTTATCGGAGGTACAGTTTCAACCCGGACGGAGCTAGTACTTCCAGTTCCGCGCCGAGAATTACCTTTTGTGGTGCGTTCCTTCTGCACAGCCGGAAGCGTTGCTCTTTACGTCTTTATGTATTCCGTTGTGTGGTTCTTCACGCAACTCGAGGCAAGCGGCATTTCGGCGTTTGTACTCTACTCCGGATGTATGGGACTCATGTGCCTTGGTCTCTTCCTAGTGACTGGTTTCATTGGAGTTGTCAGTTCTCTCTGGCTCATGTGCGAATTTTTGCTTCCGTTAACGTGTGAGGACATTTACTTGGGCGAAAGTCGCGTTGGAGACACAGCAGGAATCACGGTCGATGGACAGCCGGATGAGAGCAGTTAGGACTCCCAAAAAAAGAGATAAAGTACAAGGATGCAGGAAATGTGATTACGAACCGAACTCTCCAAGAGGAATTTTGGGCGAAGGAAAAAACTGAATTTCAGAAGCAGAGAACATACATTGAGGAAAACAGAACAAGAGGAAGGCAAGGACAAAAAAACCAAAAGCCTAGTTTACCGTGCTGCCGCTGTACCCACATACTGGGATACTCAACTCACACGGATGACCATCCCCCTGGATTGGGTGACAGCCACCATGAATTAAATGAAGTCGAGCGCTATTACTGTGCAGCATTCGGGTTAGGCAACGGGCAGAAATAGGTATGTCATACGAATCGATTTCATATCAGCCTGGTGGCCAGGGCGAGTATGAAGTATGAAGTATGAACACACCGGTAGACAGAATAGTCCAGTAGACGACTCCACCAGCTAGTAGTGAAATTTTCGAACAGTAATGGGGCATCCGGAAAACCAGCTCTTCTTGGTATTGACATCACGTAGAAGCTACATGCAAATAAGTACAAATTCCGGAGGTCCATGGTATATGGTATATATCGTACAATTGTATATACCTGGTACTTAGAGTTGACAGCCGGAGGCGTACTCTGTTCGTAGATACTAGTATACTGTAGACAGTACTTTAGGGTGCTGTGATAAAATCACCACACTAACAGTAAGTGCGAAGGGTTACACAAATAGCAGATCCTAAAGTTATGATCTAATTTCGCTGGCAAAAGTTAGCTTTGGCAAGATCAAATGAACCTTGGAGATTCATGCATCAAGTGAAATCAGGTCAATCTTGCCAAGTTGAATTCACTTCATTGAACGGGAAGTGCAATTCTCAGGTCATATCTTGTCGATCTTGACAAGTAATCTAAACAATCCTGCATCAATTAGAAACCATACAGTAGCACAGTAGGTATGACAGATTTGTGCTGTCTGTTGTCAGTTTCAACATATATTGTGAATTGTGATACTGTTAGACTACCAGTAGCACTTTTCCAGCAACAGGGCTACAAGTACAAGAATCTTGATTTCGTTCCCTCATGCTGTTGTCAGCCATACAATGCTTTATGTCGATTACTACTAGCTCCAATGCGGCGGTTCGAGTGCACACAGTTGAAGGAAGATTCGTGCAAGGTTTTCGAATATTCATTATCGTTGATCGTTGCTCCTAGAGTACCACCTAAAAACTACTTAGAACCAATAATTTAGCGCATGTTTCGACTCAATTTATGTGTTTCACAAAGCTTCCCCCTCCAATTCCATTCCGTTAAGAATTCTTCACGATGTAATTGTTTAAGCTACTATCGAATCAATCTTCTACTGGACTAGATATTCATCAAGGTATCGAATGATTTCATTGCCTCGTTTCTGTAATATTGGTTCAAAGCAAAACATAAAAATTTATCCATCCATGATAAGAAATTTATATGTGCGCGCGTAATTTAGGGCCTAAAATCTTGGCTAATTCTTGTTCTACTGTTACGCTGCTGTCACCGTGTGCCTTGTACCAACCTGGGACTTGAAAATTGTGCTCGTAACCTGGGACTTCTCGTCGTTGTTGTTTGGAAACAACACAACAACACTTAATCTCAAAACTCACATATCATTCGGCAAGTCCGTCTTGTACCATGGCAGTTGCCGCTGCTGTCACTGCCACTGCAACTGCCACAGGCCGTGGCGGCATTTGAACAAGAGTGGGTATCGCAGGCTCCCTTGGATCTTCTCGTCCAATGGTGGCACGCATTCGTTCAAGGAGCGCTGTTCTTGTTGTTGGAACTGGTAAATCGCCGGCAAGTTTGTACCATGTCACCATGAGTTTCAGTTGACTAACATTCATATCACTCGGACTCTTGTTCAATGCTTTTAAAGCATCAACCTTCGTCTTCAGAGATCAAAACTCCATCAACTTCTTCTCTTGACGCCCAGAAATGATAGCTGCCTGCATCAGCTCTCGCTCTTCCAAGTCGTCGAGAACCTCTGGACCTACCATGAATCTCTGACACGCCACATGAAGTCCAGAAGTATATCTCTTTTTCTTATCGACAACAATTTGTTTCGACGTTTCAATTCTCTTGAGCCGGATTTCTTCAAAATTAATGCCATTCCTGGCATCATCGCGATTTCTTTTCTCAAGAAGTGTGTTGATCAGTGATCCAGATACCCCTTGCGATAAGTTCATTTGGTCCACAAGCTGCAATCCTTCTGCCGGTATCATGACATCTTCCCGACCGTCATCGTCACTGCTGCCTCCTTCATTGCTACAACTGTTGCTGCCACCGCCACCACCAAGTCCTTGTTCTCTGTTATACCTTGTCGCAACAATTTCAGGGTGAAGCAAGCAATTGTAATTGAGAGGATTCCATCCACGATCTGCAATGGCTGATTTGTTCTGTGCAACACGAGCAAATGAATGCGTCCATGCCTGAGAAACAAGGTAAGTGACGTCCTCTTTGTTTATTCCAAATTCAAGTCCTGCTAACTCTTTGGCTCTCAGCAGATCACGTTTGTACTTGGTAAGCGCCATTTTAAAGCAGCCATTCTGTTCGCTGCTGTCTCCCACCTGTCAGTAACTTGTGCCATACGGCACACCCACGCATGCATTCCATTTTCTACCAGTGCCCTCGGCGTCGTTCACATACCTCAAGAATGGCAATTCAAAACGACTGCCATGACCGTCGACAAGAAGAAATGGATGAATGCCATCAGATCGATCAAAAGCGCCAGCGTTGTCGACGGCACGAAGCATTTCCACCAGAAGCTCTGATGTGATGCTTCCGTTCTCGGAGCAGCAGCAGAAAGTGGGAATTGTCTTTCCGTTGAAGTGACACACTGATCCTTGCGGGTGTCGTGTGTCCATACCACCTGTGTTTGCTCGTAAGTCCTTATTGTCACCAACCCATGGAGCAGATGCATTGAGTCCTAACACCCAGCTTCGGCACATTTCCTTCGCAGAAAATATTATTGCACACATGACGGGTTCACCTGATGCCGCCGTAAACCCTAGCACTGTAAAATGTGAGTCTTTGGTCGCCGCCTTTATTTGTGGTCTTTGGTCTGCTTTGCACAAGAATTTCTCACCACCAACGTGCACATCCTTTGTTGTACAGGTATTTGAACCCACCTCATCGACAAAGATTAGTTTGTCAGGTCTTAGCATGAGATATTGCGTCGGCAGTCCGAACGCGTCATCAGCTTCACCTTCCTGTCACATTTTGATGCAATGCCGTGCTCGACCATCGCTTCATAAATGTGGGCATACATGTCGGAGAAATTTTCGTAAGTGCACCATTCGGTGCGTTTAGCTTCGAATGTAACAGAGCGTTTGCTTCGAATTACGTGTCGATGCCTTCTCATGAAGCCATTCCAATATCCAGACCCCAGAAGCATGATTGTCTCATCTCCAGGTTGTTGCTCTGCTTCGCCTGGTAGATTGTCTCATCTCCAGGTTGTTGCTCTGTGTCTTGTTGTTATGACCGTTGCGTGTCTCTTCTGCTTTGCCCGCTTCGCTGTGATGGCTTTCGCTATGTCTGTTCCTTGTCTCAAGGAATTGGCAAGATGAAGACCCTAAGGAAAAGGGATTCAAACTGGATAAAAAATCCTCAAGTATAGATGCTTTTACTTGATACGTCCGGAGTGGTGATTTTACGTCCGGAGGGGGGTTTTTGACGTCCGGAGGGATTTTTTACTTAGGAATTACTACGTCCGGAGGAGAATCACTCGCAACACGGAGACAATATCACACGTAGTAACATGGTATTGTCCGAATGTTTTTGCAGCCCAAAATTGGAGCTGTGCACTCCACACTCCTGATATCAGTGCTGCTTTCACATCCTTCGTTTGCATCCTCATTTTGTTTGAAGATCTGTTGTGCAAGTGCCTACCACTGTTCTCAACATCCGTGGTTTCAGATATTCGATTGGACTATTATTGTTTGGGAAGATGATATATGAAGTGCAGTGGTGGTGCACATGCCAATCATGATAAAAATCAATTATCGATTGATGATCTGTAAATTGTTGTTTGGATCCTCAAGAGGTACATTTTGTTCAAAGATCTGTTGTGCAAGTTTCATCTCCACTGTTCTCATCGTGCATCCTTTCAGATACTACCAGGTACCTTGGACAATTATTCGTGAAGATGGAGTATGAACCACACATGTGGTGCACATGCCGAACACGTTTAAAAATTGAATGTCATTCTGCGAATTGTTGTTCCAAAACTCAAGAGGTACCATTCGTATTGTTGTTTCAAAACTCAAGAGGTACCTTTTGCTTGAAGATCTGTTGAGCAGCTTTGTAAGTGAAGATGAAGTAATGTTATGCGGAGTTGGATCATTTGTGAATCACGATTGGACACTGAAATTTCATTCTCTATTTCATTGTTTGCATTCTTAACAGGTGTGGTTGTTTGGAGGTCCAACATTATTCGAGGTAAACCAATCTCAAAGTCTGTCCTTTCAGATTGAAAATTGGACTCCTTATTCGTGACGATACAGTATGAAACTAGGAGTGAGTTCATGTGTGATTCACGATTGAACACCAAATCTTAATCTCTATTTTATTGTTTGCATTCTAAAGAGGTTTGTTTCCGTCAGAGGTCTTGTGTCCAACATTCTTCCACGTCAACTCTTCTCAAGGTCTCTTGTTTCAGATTTAAAAACAGGCTCTAATTCGTCAAGATACAGTATGGAACAAGGAGTTGGTACATGTGCGAATCACCATCAAGGACTTGATATTCATTGTCAATTCAGTTGTTTGCATCCTCAACAGGTTTGTTTCCATCCTAAGGAAAAGGGATTCGAACTGGATAAAAAATCCTCAAGTATAGATGCTTTTACTTGATACGTCCGGAGTGGTGATTTTACGTCCGGAGGGGGATTTTTGACGTCCGGAGGGATTTTTTACTTAGGAATTACTACGTCCGGAGGAGAATCACTCGCAACACGGAGACAATATCACACGTAGTAACATGGTATTGTCCGAATGTTTTTGCAGCCCAAAATTGGAGCTGTGCACTCCACACTCCTGATATCAGTGCTGCTTTCACATCCTTCGTTTGCATCCTCAAGAGGTTCTTTTGTTTCAAGACCCACTGTGCAACTTTCTTCACCTTAAATGCTGCTCAATGTTGGCTGTTTCAGATATCAAATTGGACGATTATTCGCGAAGATGGAGTACAAAATGCAAAGATGCTGCACATGCCAGTCTCGGATGAAAACTCGAAGTTCGTTCGCCATTTTACTACTTGGATCATCAAGAGGTACGTTTCGTTTCAAGATCTGTCGTGCAACTTTCTTCGCAATTAACGCTTCTCAATGTTCGTCGTTTCAGATATAAAATTCGACGATTATTGATTAAGATGGAGTACGAAATGCACAGATGGTGCACATGCCAATCACGATTGAAAACTCGAAGTTCGTCCGCCATTTTGTTGATTGCTTCCTTAATCGGTACGTTTCGTTCAATGACCATATGTCAAACTAACTTCGAGGGTAATGTTTCTCAACGTCTGTCGCTTCAGATTTTGAATTGGATTATTTTTGGTGAAGATAGATAATGAAATGTTGTGATGGTCAACATGCCAGTCAGGATTCAAGACTCGAAATTCGTTCGCCGTTCTGCTGTTTGCATCGTTAACCGATACGTTTCGTTCGATGGCCTACTATCAAACTATCTTTGCGGGTAATTTTCCTCATCGTCCGTCGTTTCAGATTTTCAATTGGACTATTTTTGGTGAAGATAGATAATGAAATGCAGAGATGGTCATCTTGCCAGTCAGGATTCAAGACTCGAAATTCGTTCGCCGTTCTGCTGTTTGCATCGTTAAACGGTACGTTTCGTTCGATGGCCTACTATCAAACTATCTTCACGGGTAATTTGCCTCATCGTCCGTCGTTTCAGATTTTCAATTGACTATTTTTGTGAAGATAGATAATGAAATGCAGAGATGGTCATCTTGCCAGTCAGGATTCAAGACTCGAAATTCGTTCGCCGTTCTGCTGTTTGCATCGTTAAACGGTACGTTTCGTTCGATGGCCTACTATCAAACTATCTTCACGGGTAATTTGCCTCATCGTCCGTCGTTTCAGATTTTCAATTGGACTATTTTTGGTGAAGATAGATAATGAAATGCAGAGATGGTCATCATGCCAGTCAGGATTCAAGACTCGAAATTCGTTCGCCGTTCTGCTGTTTGCATCGTTAAACGGTACGTTTCGTTCGATGGCCTACTATCAAACTATCTTCACGGGTAATTTGCATCATCGTCCGTCGTTTCAGATTTTCAATTGGACTATTTTTGGTGAAGATACAGTATGAAAGGAGGCGTCAGTGCACATAACAACAATGATTGGAAACTCCAAAATTGTTCTGCAAATCGATCTTTACCCACTTAGCAGGACCGTTTCGCTCCATTGTCTTCACTTCAACTCTGTTTGTCTTTTAAAGGTCTATATGATGCTTGTTTTAGATTTTATATTGGACTCTTTTCAGTGAAGATACATCATGAAATGTCGGATTGTGTAATGAAACCACTAAGGTAGGATGGGAGATAGCATGATAAAATTTCACGATCAGTGTATTTTATTGTTTCTGTGCTTCGCTGGTACGATAGTAGAGGATATCTTTCACTGTACATACCGAACAAGTATTACTCTGACACGTGATTCTACGGTACAGTATGAGCTAGTGCGAACAGGCGTGTGACCATGCGTTTATGCTCTGACATGTGCACGCACAAGGGATGCGAACAATAGTATTGTAAATTAAAAATAGGAACTAATTAGAGGGTTAATGTCGTGCAAGAACCTGCCGGGACTTGCTATGTACCCCTAAGTGGGCGGGCCCAAAAATAGATAAAATATCCACAGATATAGATACTTTTACTTGATACGGCGGGTGACATTTTTAACTGAGGATTTGTACGGTGGGTGTCACTTTTTGTATGTCCTGTTGCACCTGTGTCCCTTTTTATTTAGAGATGTGTACGTCGGGTGCTACGCCGCGTTCCCGTAGATCCCGTACCATCTCAATTGGCGCGCCCAGGTGTTGCAGAAGTACGATGCATCTCATGCAACAACATCGCCAACCACAGAACAACAAAGCATCCACTAGTAACTATGGACATGTCCACAACCCAAAAGAGACAGCTGGATTTTGGTCCAATTCAAGAACTGTTCACCTAAGGAGAAGGCCCTAAGGGGGCGGGGTTCAAACTAGATAAATTTTCCTCAAATATGTATATTTTTACTTGATACATCAGGAGCCATTTTACTTAGGCAAATTTGCATCGGGAGCCATTTTTCTGCATCAAGAGCCACTGATTACTTAAGGAAAGTTGCATTGGGAGCTACAGATTGCTTCTGTAGACTCTCCTATCCATGAATTTAAACTCGATCATACCATTCATCCCTTGGCAATCACAATAAAATCATACCAGTCAGACGAGAGATCCATTCAAATTCACCTGAAAAAACATGGTATGGACAGTAGGCTTTCGACAGTCCGTTCTCTCCTTGAAGAATATAAAAAGGAACTACTTCATGCAAAGGCTTTGGGAAGTATCGATCCGTATCGGAGCGACAGCAAAACCTATGCTGGATTTTCTTGTGTGTGTGGTCAATCCTTTGTAAAGATTGGAAATGCAAATCGACACTGCAAGACTGTGGGTTGTGATTCTTCAAAACTACAGAAAGTTGATCTCATCAAGCTTTGCTGCGGCAGGTATGTGACTCATGCTAAAGTCACTTCATTTTTCAACGAATCACCACACAATTCAAAACAGCAATTTGATTATTGTGAGGCAAGAGCTGTGCTTTTTCCTATTCTTCCAAAAAGGGAAAAACAGGATCATACGTACACACATATGTTTACACCCCTAAGGGGGCGGTCCAATTTCTATATAAAATAACTTCGGGGATGTATTTTTTTACTTGATACATTGGGTGGAATACTAATATGGGAAAACTTGCATCGGGTGTGTCTTTTTCAGCATTGGGTGGTACATTTAGATACATAACCTTTTCATTTGGTGGTACAGAGCTCCGCTGTAGGGGTCCCTATTTGTCGTCATCACATCCTCAGCATGGCAGGCGCGGATCAGCCACCGAAATATGGCGCAGACCTCCCAATCCCCATCAGTATATCACAAACACAAAGATATCGCAACAAACATCACAATTGTCTGCTATTGACATTGTGTCCACGTTTCCAATCATTGCAATGAAAAAAGGACATGCGTCTTAGCATTAAACCTTCTACAGTACTTGAATGATTTGCCTTTGGCTGCCGCTAGTGCTTGGACTACAAGCAGCACTCCCGCACATGCAACAGTGATGCTACCATATGGTAGACAACTCAAAATGCAGTGCAAGGGGCCACTTGCAGTTACGATGTTAACTAATGCCGAGCACCAATAACAAATCAAACGCTACCAAATGGTAGACGGAATGATTCGTCCTCGGCAGGATCGTACAACTCCAACACTACCAAATGGTAGACAAGTCGGTCAACCAATCCCGAGCTCCAATGACAAATCAAATGCTACCAAATGGTAGACGGAATGATTCGTCCTCGGCAGGATCATACAACTCCGACGCTACCAAATGGTAGACAAGTCGGTCAACCAATACTGAGCTCCGATGACAAATCAAACGCTACCAAATGGTAGACGGAATGATTCGTCGTCGTCACGCTCATGCAACTCTGACGCTACCAAATGGTAGACAAGTCGGAATGCAGGGCTAGTGGCCAGTATCGGATCATTGTTAACTGATTCCAAGCATGGTCTTTGACAAATCAAGCGCTACCAAATGGTAGACGGAATGATTTGTAGAGACCATGCTTGATTTTATGGCCGGAACAAAGAAGGAATGAAATCTGAATTTGATCAACAGCGCATTATAAGAGTCAATAATTGGACTAAAAATTTAATAAGACCAGAGCATGATTAAGGACTGTATATAAAAACATGTAGAATGCAGTGAATTGTCCTGAATGCCAATTGAATAGGGACTGAATTTTTTATTAAGACCAGTTCTTGAGTAAGAATGGTATGTAAAACCAGATGGTACGGTGAGAATATTTTGGCGTCAAGAATCAATGAGGGGATACAAAGCATCTAAAATTTGTTTACCTAAGTGTCAAAATTTCAAGTGATCCGATACTATGATCGCTTAAAAAGAATAAATGTTTTTAATAAGACTGATAGGGTTAGGGTTGTTTGTAATGAAATCCTTTCATAAGACTAATAGGGTTAGAGTTGGTATTGTTTCATAAGACTGACAGGGTTAGGGTTCGTGTTGAAATTCTTTCATAAGACTGATAGGGTTAGAGCTGGTGTTGAAATTCTTTCATAAGACTAATAGGGTTAAGGTTGGTGTAGAAATTTTCACAAGATTGATAGGGTTAAGGTTGGTTTTGAAATTCTTTCATAAGGCTGATAGGGTTAAGGTTGGTGTTGAAATTCCTTCATAAGATTGATAGGGTTAAGGTTGGTGATGAAATTCCTAAGGGGGCGGGGCTAAAAACACATAAAAATTCTTCAGGTACATATGTTTTTACTTGATACATTCTGAGTAATTTCTGATATGGGTTTGTACATCCTGAGTAATTTTTTGAACATCCTGAGTCATATTTACTTAAGGGAATGTGCATCGTGAGCAACGGAGTTCCTGCCGTAGACTTCAGTACATCGAAAGCATTTGAAATTCCATGTGGCGCCACATTTTCGTTCACTCCCTCACATATACATCCCATCTTCACCATGCTTTGCTCCACCTCTTTGAAAAGAAAAGCGGAGGTTTCGTTTGTGTCCGAATCCATTGTCCAACAACAACAGCTTTCATTAGAAGCATTCGAAACACGGAAAACAACATCCGACTTGATTGACTCCCCTCTCGAGTCAATTCCAGAATCACTCTTCACCTTCTCCCCATTCGGTCTCTGCTGTCGCAAATGTGAAAAACATGTAGCAATCAAATTGGATGAGCGATCCATTCGCAACCACCTCAAGAAACATGGCATGGATAGCAGAATCACAACCGTCCGATCTCTTCTTCATGGATATAACATGCAACTCAACATAGCAAAGGCATCCGGAAGCATTGAACAATTCCGAATGGACAAAAATACCTATTCTGGCTATTCCTGCATATGCGGACCTTCATTTTTGAGGAAGGCCAATGCTGATCGTCACTGCCAAACATGGGGATGCAATGGAACAAGACTTCAGAAAGCTGATCTTATCAAGCTCTCATGTGGTAGATATGTATCGCAATCACAGGTCACATCATTTTTTCAGGGTGCCGAACCATCCAGGATCAAGCAACAATTTGATTATAATGAGGCAAGAGCTGCAATTCTACCTTTCCTTCCACAAGGGAGAAGCACGATGATACGTACACTCATATGTTCACTCCACTTATTTCACGTTGTGGCGGTGTCAGGCAGTTTGTTGAAAAGTCAAAACTGACTTTATCTCCATTCATTCACCGCCAAATCCGGCGACTGAGTCCTTTCTGGTGAAACTTCACCAACTTGCCGAAGTTTGGCTTCTGAATTATGCTCAGAAAATATAAAGATGGTGCCGGGTAATCTCCGTGCTGCGTTGCAAACATTTGAAGGCAATGAAGTTGAAGACGTATCGCAACGCTGGACTTACACCATGCAACACGATCCATCTACTTTACTTTTTGAACTCAAGAAGCTTTTATCATTTGCATACCGACGTGGTCTCTTTGCCGCCAAATCATTTGACTTCCGAGACGGATTTTCAATTGCATACTTCTTGAAGGATTTGATGCTTGAAATCCCACCTTCCGTGCAACATCATCCCCTGGCAGTTGAGTTCTGTTTGATGACGGGATTCCGCGTTGAAAAGAAAGATTCCAAAATCAAAATGATCTCTTGTGACACCATTTCTTCCGTAATTGCAAAGGTTGCATCAGTTTTGAAAGCCGCCATTTGTTCCGTTATATGTTCGTTTTTGGAAGACGCTTTCACATTACACGGTCCCGCTCTTATCATGGCTGTAAGAAAATCGCATGTTCTCCATTTTCTATCTCCGATGCTTCGACAAATTCGTGAAATGCACCGCCGACTTCCCAAAAGGAGGAAGACAACAATTGATGAAATAGGAAACATCACGGTGGATCAGTTTTCTTTTCGGTTTGATGACTGGTCACAAATTGTACCGCAGACGGTGTGTTTGATGAATGTGGCAGTATCAAACTTGGCGGTCGGGAGCTGGTGGGAGCCAGTAGTTGATGTTCTGAGCAACATAAAAGTTGTTGTCGATGACGACACCGGCGACCTTTTCCTTGCAGATATATGTCCCGTTTGGAAGCCCGATTCTGTTTTTCCTCTGGATCATTTTGACCATTTGACAGCACTGTTGGAGATGGCATTTCATGGTTTTGGTGGTGGCTCTGCAAGGTTGAATGAGTTGCGTGATCCAACCATGTTTCACTGCTTGTTCACCAACAATACAATCTACTACACACTTTCTTCCTTGAAAGGCTTCAATGCCATGTCACAACGCACTTGTAAGGAAATTGAACGCAAGTTACCCCCCATCATTACTCGTTACTTCTTATTGTTTCGATCTCTTGTCCAAACAAAAGGAAGCTTCTTTCCCAGCTGTTCCAATGCTCCCAGATTGATTTTCCCCACAAGGAACAACCGTTCTGATGTCAGGCCATCACACATCATTCGAGATCTCTTTTCTTTATCCGCCGTCCCAAACATGACACAGGTCCGGCACTTTTGGGCTGGCGTCTCCAACTTTGTGACCGGTGGCCAACCCAATCACTTCCTTTCCTCAAGCACCATTGGAGCTTCAAAAATGGGTCATTCTTCCTTGACGCACTCGATGACCTACTCCAGCCAGCAAGTAGGTTCTGAGGAGACACACTTCAGCGCATATCATTTTGCAATAGGTGATACATCACATCAAACCTCGCGATCCCCGGCAACACTTTCCTTGGCTGACCTGCGTGCGGCAATGCGTCTTCGCTATCCGATGTCTGCATCAGCAAGCAACAGTAACAACAATTACTTGTCACTACAGCAGAAAGAGTTGGTCGAGTTCGGATATGGAACAACCTTCACCAAACCACAACATTGCATTGCTCTACTAGCTCCAGGTGAGGAAGTCGGAATGCTATATAATCCCAACTATTGCTCGCCTCCTTACAAACCAGAGTTCCAAGACCATCATCCATGTTTCTCCATATCGCTTCCTGGCCGGATATCAGTTTGCCACATGTTCGGCAGCCTTCGAGAAGCATGGA
The DNA here is from genome assembly GCA_022925895.1 of Fragilaria crotonensis. NCBI lineage: Eukaryota > Bacillariophyta > Fragilariophyceae > Fragilariales > Fragilariaceae > Fragilaria > Fragilaria crotonensis. Next base: position 7,660 of record JAKSYS010000777.1, on the reverse strand, counting down.
CTCAAGGCCAACATCCATCTTTTCACGGGGCAAGACATCACTTCTGATGGTGTTTTGCCGGAAGAACTGAGAAGAGAAAATCTCCCGAGCCTACTGTTCTTAAACCTCGATGCCTTAAACAATTTGTTCCATTACTCTGGGGAGCTTTTCAAGTCTTGGGTGGATGTTGTCGACAAAATTGTAATAGATGAAGCCCACACCATCCTCTCTGAGACAAGTTTCCGCGACACATATAAGGTTTATTCCAAACTTCCAAGTTTGGGTATTCCCATCGTCGTGTTAAGTGGATCAATGCCAACATTTGCGGTTTCTAAATTTACAAAGAAACTCGGCTTGTCCAAAACCGATGACATGAGCGACCTTAAAGTAATCCATGGGAATCATGTTGTGGGTCAGTTTCCGCAAGGGTTCAAGATCAAGGTGGCCTTTTCATCTCTGTACGTAAACCTCGCCGCCCGATTCGTACAGAAAAAGATGGACTCAAGTGGAGGACTATCAGGTCCACTTTGTGCTGCTCACATTATTGTTGCCGAGAAGAAGGATGGCATAACTTTATTCGAGCAGCTTTCCACCACCACCCCATACAAATGCAAGTTTGTTTCCTCCGATTCTACTCACCAAGAAGTGGAAGAATCGCCACTGCATGGAGCAATGGAAAGTTAGACATCCTCATATCGACAACCATGGGCTTGGTTGGCAATGAAAATCCATCCTGCAGATATTTGGTTTGCGTAGGATACCTGTACGATACTATGCAGATAGTACAAGCCTTCGGTAGATTGCGAAGCTACATGCGAACCTCCTTCGGCCAAGTGTTATTTGCCGTTCCCGACAAATTGTCCAATCACCGAACCAAGGATGACGAGCACCGCTACACTCGGCTCTTGAACGAGCACTTTATTTCTTCACAAGACCATTCCAACTTCAAAACTGTTCTGACATCGAGTGGAGTTCGCGATTGGTTATCTGACACCTCCCAAGGACAAAGGGGATGTGCAATCAAGATCTTGTCAGCTTTGTTTGGGAGAGCCATGGATCACAATTGCGGTGCCTGCCACTTTTGTCGCAACATTCCATTGACAAGTCTCCAAAAAGACGCCACAAGCCGCATTCATCACGCCCGAACGAACGAATGTGCCTCGCGACGTGTATTAACCCAACTGTCATTGGCATGTCTTGTGTGTCGGAAAACCACATGTCGTGGAATACCTCTCTTGCGAGGAACTGGGAGTAAGACTCTGCCAGAGAACAAAGACGTGTGTTTCCAATGGAAAATGTGTTACGCATGTGGTGTGAGTACACACGATCGCAAACTTTGTCCCTTTAAAAAGGATTACTTGAACAAGCGAGCATGCTGTGAGTGCTGGGTTTTCAAAGGTGCAGCAGGTGCTACAAAGCACGAAATCAACAGCTGCCCCGTGAAGGGAAGATTGCGACGGTTACTTTCACACAACTTTGTCCGCTCAAAAATGCCGGGAACCTTCCAGGAATACATCGAACGAATTTACACCACCCAGGAATCTTTTTGTCAATTCTTGAGCTCCCAGGAGACAGCATTATAAACACCGATACATGGATAGTTGGTGTCCTCATTGATTCTATGTACTTGATTTCCCTTGTCTTAAAACTCCAGTCAGCGTAACAATAATTCGTTTTATGATTTTCACGACTTATCGCTGCGTTTTCGTTTCGCTTTCACTTTCACTTCCGAAAACATTTGGCAGGTTGCTGATCTACGTCAGGCGTCCTTCCATCATTCCTCATCAGGCATGATTCACGTCCTCGTGTTTCCCCCCTATACGACGAATCACCACGATTCCGTCCACCCGACGGCAAATCATGACAATGATCTCCGCGGGGTAATACCAGTCCATCGCGTCGGGGGTGCCACTGGTGGTTCCCACGAACCTCTTGCCGGTGTGATCCGGCAAGAGGAATGCCAGACCAACGATCATCGACGCAGTCTTCTCCGTGATGATGTTCCCAGTGCCCGCCACGTCCACGAGGCTCCCAGTCAGGCACACCATTGATTCGTCCCAAGTCACAATGCTCGCCACGAACTCGTGTGTCACACCAAAACCCACCACGCGGGCGCTTCCGTTCACCTAGCCACGAACCAGGATCACGACCGCGGCAAGGAGTCCGTCGGTTGTCATCCTGGCCCCTGCCACCAAAGTCAGGCACCTCATAGCCACCGCTCCGATTCGGCTGCCGACCACCGCATCCGTGTTCACAACGTGCGTTTCGAGTGCCGCATACCTCAACTTCTCTCGACAAAAAGTTCTGACACCTCCGATGCAATTCCCAACCGCTTGTTCGTTGTTCACCATCAACATAATCGCCGATGAAACCAGCAGCCACACTGGAACTCGAGTGTTGTTCCCTAGAACGGATTTTTCTACGTCGATCAGAATTTTCCTCGAAATTCGGAGCCGTATCACGTGATGCGACATCACCAGGGCACTGCGCCACGCAATCCAGGTAACCGCCGATCTCGTCGTCACATTCTACGAGATCAATTGGTGCGCGATCACAGCTGCCAGGCACCGACACCTCACGAGGGAAACCACACGTTAACGGACCGGTATCCTGTGCAACTGGACACGCCGACTCCCTACCAACCGCAACAACATCACCAGCCTTCGTTTCCTTCAAATCGTCTTCCACGCGTTCAACAAATGGATCCCTTTCCAAAACGAAGCCAACGTCTTTACCACCAGTGGAATCGCTGCCGCCACTAGCGTAAGTGTAGTCACTCCAAGATTCCTCACCATCAACTGACCTCTCATCTGCAGAACCACGATCCATCGTCATATCATCCTGTTTACTCTTCTTTGGAATCGGGGCACCGAAAACATCTCCAAGTCCTTCACCACCCGCACCAACACATGTCACAGCCTTTCCCACAGATTCGCCGGTAGCAGTTCTTTGTCGATCCCGTCTTCGGTCCTGCTTTGCATGGACTCTCCTCAACGCTTCGCGCACAAAAGCCATTCGCGCACCGTACGCCACGACGGAAGTCTTCGCCGCAAAAAACGAACCGTACACGTGATTTGCTGGGCTCCACGATCCATTACGGACGTACAGTGCCGTATGACGCGACCATCCCACCCAATTAGGACACCATGCGTCAGCTTGATGGCAACCCCATGATAAATGTCACCGGGTTTTCCGTCCACACTGGGGCTCCTCCTCCCGTATACATTCGGCAAGACGAAGTACCATTCCTTTGTTGTGCCAGGTTCGTCTTCGGTCCATATGCTGAACCCTTGTGTCGCATCATTCACATCGAAATGGGAAGCATTCGCAAGGTCAACGCTCACATCCATCGTGAACGACACACGCAGACACCCTCCATCACCATTCATTCCACCTTCGGGAGGGTCAAGGTCACCATCCTCTTCAACATCCTGTATGATCCGCAGGACAGTAGGGATGGTTACAGCCGCCAGCCGAGCGGACGCAACAACTGCCTTACGCAACGCTTCTTGTTGGAGAGTTCCACGGGATGTCTTGTATCTCTCGCGAGTCTTGTTGTCCTTCATAATGCGTGTTCCAATGGGATGCATGGATCCCATATCACCCAGTCCACGCCGAGCAGACTGGCGATTCCATTTTGTAGCAGTGCTCGCGTGTTCCCAAACTTCGGAAACCAATTTCGGGGCTCCGCTTCCCAAGTCCAGCAAGTAGCGGATTTGCACAACCGACTCACGAGAAAGTGCAAGTCGATCACGCTTGGGTCCGTTTCTAGAATCCAATTTTTTCTCGTCACCTGCACGCTTAACCTGAATCGCGATGCGGAGGTCCACATCTCCCTCTTTCGGGTCGATGACCAGTGTTTTCATCGGATCGATACGGCGGTGAAGATGTGATTGGGCGTAGTGCCTACAACCGCGCCTCGATGAAGGGGAGTTGTTGATAGCCGCTCGGTAAGCGCGCCTCAACGACGGCCAATGTTGAAGCTGTTTCCCGTCCACAAAATCTGGGGGCATAGCTGGTCCCACTTCATCAGCCATCTGGTACGCACACAAGACTTTCAAATTGGACCGTTTGACATTCCACGAGAGACGCTCCGCCGGATTCCTTGGGATTGGTCGCAGCTGGAAATTTGATTCTCCACGGCGAATTTTAAACTTCCAGTAAGGTTGCCCATCCCAAAGTCGCAAGACGTAGCCTCCAAGAGCGAATTGGTCGCCGCGATTCCCATTTCGTTTCACTCTCAACCACGACGTGTCCATCGGAATGAGTGCGTTGGCAACACCAATGCAGGCACGCCGCCTCTCGCGGTGGCAGTAGTACGTTGCGCCGTCGGGGACAACGACGACAAACGCGCGGAACAATTGATCATATTTCGGATCCAACATTTCTTTTCGTTGAGCAAGGAACCTGACAGGAGTGTCAACAGTCTCTGTTCCAGTGACAGCACGTGGGGGACTCAGAGTTCGTGCCAAAACAGCGTCCATGGCAACTATCTCTACGAAGTGTTGCTTATACAAAACTTTACCGTCGACGCGCTCTCCACACATTTCCACGCATCTCTGGCAAACAACGTTGTCAACACCATACAGCCGCTGAAGTGCCCAAATAATGGTGACAACCCGAGTCTTGATGATCAATGCGTTAACGTCGACGCGACGATTGTCACACCCAGGCGGACATGACATTTGGCTTTGGAAGGAGTTGAAAAGACGTTCAAACTCCGCAACATCCTGCTTTGGAATACACTTCGAGAATGTACGTGCCATTTGCGGCTTCGAAGGAATAGAAAAGCAGCATAAGGACTTTTTCCGCTTCTTCTTCTTCGATTGCTTGTCAATGGTTTGTTCATTCTCATCCCCATCTTCACCACCAACAGTTGTACATGATTCGTCGGATTTGTCGGCTTCTTCGACCGTCTTGCGACGACCGCCAACCTTGTTGTCACGAAAGGTGGTGTCACCCGAATCGCATTCCACAAAATCAGATCTAGGCATAAGCGAATCAACATGACCGACGACCCCGCCAGTCATCTTCAACAACGCACGAGGGTTGCCACAATCCAAAGCCATGGTCGCCATAAGGCGCCTAGCGGTTTCACTTGGAAATGTTCGCTGTCGAACGCGCGAGCCAAGAGTTGACGATGATGCCCTTCTTGTCCTCTTATTCCAGACAGCTCCCTTTTGGCCCGCTGTTGCGCTACCTTTCTTGTGTGTTTCCGACATAGGAAAAGAAAGACTTGTTTCCACGTAGAAATTTATTACAAACTTTCTTGGCAGTGCTGCACGGACAACCGAATGGAAGTCGCGACGTGCTATCACTTCGAAACAGGCCGTCTCAAGATAAAACACTGTAAGCAGGCCAACCACCGAATGGTGAGTCAGGAAGCTGTCGAGGTTTCAATCTTCAACGGAGTTCGAAACCAATCAGTGTCCGTAACGACCAGCACAATACCACCAAATGGTGAGCAATGCTTCCGCGTGGCCAACGGTGTCACCGAACCACAGCTACTACAATTTCGCTTGTGGCAGTTGCCAGAATGAGTAAGTAATGCTGAACAGACGCTGATCTCCGAATGGCTTGATACAAATTCAAACGCTACCAAATGGTAGACGGAATGTTTTTGTCCTCAGCCGGCACAAGTGCTTTGTCGGTGTTTGAATGTCTGCGAAACTGACGCTACCAAATGGTAGACAAGTCAGAAGGCAGGGGACTCAAACGCTACCAAATGGTAGATCAGAATGAGAATGCTCTGTCTCTTACGGTTGACAATGTCAATCAGTTTTGCAAAGTGCAACACAACTGCTGTGCACCGATTGCATTATACCAAAGCCATAGGGAGTCGAATTCGCACAAAGCAACAATTTACACGTTTGGAGTTCTATGTATACGAATTAATTAACGATGACTGTTTCTGAAAATAAAGTCCCACAAGACACAGAAACTCCAACTCAACATCTTTATCTATCAATTCGGAAGAGTGTAGAATCAGTTAGAAGCATTTCGTCTTAAGTATAATTATTACTTAAATGATAAGAAATGGTTAACACATTAATTTACTTAACAACTTCATATGTTACATTCGAAGAATGACGAATCAGTGAAAACATTTACTTAGCTATCCCGTTTGTATAAACAATGTAACACATCTTCTTTTCATGTGTAGATTTCGTCGCATACGTATACATTCAGGGAAGTACTTGTACAGCCATTCCCAAGTATATTTCGCACGAACGTTCGTACGATCTACAACGTACATAATTCGTGCGGTATTCGCACGAACGTTCCTATACGTCAACCATTTATGTACTGTACTGAGACTACGTGTCTCTACGATGTATGTACCATAGTGACAGTCTACGTGTCTCTACGATGTCTGTACAATACTGAGAGTCTACGTGTCTCTACAATGTATGTACCATACCGAGAGTCTACGTGTGCCTACGACAGCGCAAACCTTTTATGTATGTACCATACCGAGAGTCTACGTGTCTCTACGATGAATGTACCATACTGAGAGTCTATGTGTCTCTACGATGTATGTACCATACTGAGAGTCTACGTGTGCCTACGATGTATGTACCATACTGAGAGTCTACGTGTGCCTACGATAGCGTCAACCATTATCACACAAGAAATATTCTACGTAAAATTCCACGTAGGTTTGTACTGTGAAGATTTCATTACACACACAACAATTCATCTTCGATGTCGTTCAACGTCGAACGACACACACAACAATTCATCTTCGATGTCGTTCAACGTCGAACGATGATTGCAACGTTGTCGATGGCGACGTGTCGATTGCGACGCTTCAATGGCGACGTAATCGTACCGTTGACGACGTTGTGACGACATGTGGTCGTGACCATGTGCCGATCAGATGTCGAACGAATCTGATGCCGTGGCCATGTGGTGTCCGCACTGTAGTGATGCCGTATCGTTTATACATTTTACCGTTGAAGTCATGTCATACCGTGCTAATGTCGTACCGTTGAATGTTATCGTTGTACCGTGCTAATGTAGTACCGTGCTAACGTCGTACCGTGCTAACGTCGTACCGTGCTAACGTCGTACCGTGCTAATGTCGTATCGTCGTATTGTCGTATCGTCGTAATGTTGTACCGTGCTAATGTCGTATCGTCGTATTGTCGTATCGTCGTAATGTTGTACCGTGCTAATGTCGTATCGTCGTAATATTGTACCGTGCTAATGTCGTATCGTTGTATTGTTGTATTGTTGTATTGTCGTAATGTTGGGGTTAGGGTTAGGGGGTTAGGGGTTAGGGGTTAGGGTTAGGGGTTAGGGGTTAGGGGTTAGGGGTTAGGGGTTAGGGGTTAGGGGTTAGGGTTAGGGTTAGGGTTAGGGTTAGGGGTTAGGGTTAGGGGTTAGGGGTTAGGGGTTAGGGTTAGGGGTTAGGGGTTAGGGGTTAGGGGTTAGGGAGTTAGGGGTTAGGGTTAGGGGTTAGGGAGTTAGGGGTTAGGGTTAGGGGTTAGGGGTTAGGGGTTAGGGGGGTTGGGGGTTAGGGTTAGGGGTTAGGGTTAGGGGTTAGGGTTGAGGGTTAGGGGTTAGGGGTTAGGGGTTAGGGGTTAGGGGTTAGGGGTTAGGGTTAGGGGTTAGGGGTTAGGGGTTAGGGGTTAGGGGTTAGGGTTAGGGGTTAGGGGTTAGGGGTTAGGGGTTAGGG
>JAKSYS010000076.1:0-138658 GCA_022925895.1 Fragilaria crotonensis | reverse complement strand
TCTACAAAGTATGGTAGGGATTGGTGCCAGAGACGCACGCCGCACGCCCTTCTGGATTAATCCTTTTAAACAGGATCATATACTTGGATTAAAAAACGTTCGCCTCGCTCACTTCGCGTATAATGTTGGATATCGCCGCTGAGCCTGACAGCTGACATCGAACAAGTTATCATTTTGCTTGACAATTTGGTTTGCTGTGAAGGTGATAAACCTTGAAACACCACCAGAGGGCAAAGAAACATGGTCAGCCGCAAACCGTCTCTCTCACAAGCAGAGACCGTGACCGAAGATGAACGGTCAAGCAAAGGCGGCTTCTTCGCAAATTGGTTCAACGCTGCCACAAGAACTGAAACCAGAGACGAAACTGACTACTCTGATGACAGTGTTGGCAGCGACAGCATAGAAGATCAATACCCAAGCAACTCTCGGCGTGGAAAAAAAGGTAGGCAGCTATCAGAGTCTTTCAAGTCTGATTTGGATACCGCAGACGAGGATAGCCTCGCTGAGTTTGACCGCGACATACGTGCTCGTCATGGTCAGGCATGCAAATACATGAGAGTAAGTGCTGAAGTGTACAAGGAGTAGCCTGCTTCCCCTGTGTCCACGACATTGGCTAACCTCCAGGATAATGATAGAGTGGAAAGTTCTCTAAAGCGCTGAAGAAGTTTGAGTCGATTCTGGCGTCGATCCTGGAACGCTTCGGGAGACTCACCATCGAGTTGGCGCAGCATTGCACTGTAGGAATTGCGAACCTTCGAGCAGGGAAACTTGCCGACGCTATGGATGCCATAGAAGAAGCGGTTCGTATCCGCAAGGTAACCCTGGGTCCAGACGACCCGAAAGTCGCGGTAAGTTCAGAGACCTTTGCGAAAGGATACGTATCGATGGATCTCCCTCAACAGCCAATTTCCTTCATGCAGGATTCGCTTGTCGAACTAGGAATCGTTCTGCTCTCAATGAAAGAATAGTTCACTTGAGACTTTCATGGAGGCTTTGGAGATGGGGAAGCTGAAGCAGACGATGTAGTTCTTCCCGAGGAAGTCAAGGAGACCAATCTCAAAGTCGCGAAAGTTTTGAACAACATTGGTTGTGTGAATTTCGAGAGTAAAAAATTTGAAGCAGCCAAGGACGCCTTCGTTGATGCAATTCAATTGCAGAAGAAAACGCTTGGAGAGGTTTCGTCGTTTTCGTTCACGAACCCAGCCACCAAGCCTGGCTTTCTCACCATGGCTTCCACTATGTGCAATAAAGGCTACATTGATCTCGAGCAAGAGAATTACAGGTCAGCGATTTCGACTTTTAATGAGTCGTTGGCGATCCAAAAGTTGCTTCTTGGAGCTGACAACAAATTGGTGCTAAGTACCCTCGACAACCTAGGCTACGCCTACGCAGTCCAAGGCTCTTACGACAAGGCATTGGCCGTGAGTGTTTGTTTTTTTCTCCGGGTGAATAAGTCGGTGTCCTGCTTGTACTAACCAAAATTCCACCACAGACTCTCAAGGAGCTTTATTGTAGTCAGGAGAAATCATACGCTGAAACCAGACCGATTGCGGCAAGACTCTGCAAAGATCATTTTCGTTGAACTCAAGTTACAAGACTTTGAGTCTGCCCTCAAGTCGCTGTGCGCTCTTGAAGATATTCAGCTCGAATCGGAAAGCACGGATCCAAATGATTTGAAGATGACACAGAAGCTCATGGGCCAAGTCAATTACCAGGTGTTGAAGTATCCTACTGCAGGATGCAGCATCTTCTACTGCTCATCGGAGGCAGATGATTCGATTGATCTTAACTATTGGATGCCAAAAAAAACCGTGAATGGGAGCAAAATGTCTGGTCACCGTGTAACATGCGCTTAAACCGCAGATGCGAAGTAAGCTGTTGATCTATTGCGGGATACGATGCAATTGAGGCATATCAAGCAAATGTAGCAATTTTAAAAGAGGCATATTTATCATTCCTATTTTCATCCCGAGAACGAATGCAACTATGAATCATGGCCATCCAGGCAGGAGAAAGTACTTACTACATACGCTTAAACCACAGATGTGAAATAAGCTCTTGATCTAGTGCGGGATGCGGGATACGATGCAATTGAGGCATATCAAGGAAATAAAGCCATTCCAATAAAGGCATGTACATCAATCTTATCTTCATCCCGAGAACGAATGCAACTATAAGTCTCGGCCATCCAGGCAGGAGCAAGTACATACTACTACTACTCTATTACTCCAGTATCAATCCAGCTCTCAATCGAGGCTAGCTCTGCTACTCCACTCTGGTGAAAGGCATGGTCATAAAAGTCGTGAGGCCTCAATTTTCGTCCGTGATAACAAACCACTTCAATTGCACGAACAGGACGACAACCTTGGGTGAGTGAGGGCAAGGCCGACTCGAATGAAATGAAGCTTGAAAGTAATCCGGTGCTGCATTCTCCAAAACTACTACCCTTAGCCATCCACTGCTCTGGTCTCCGAGTATTGAGTTGGTAAGCAATTGAGTGGGTGGGACGAAAACTGATAGCCAATGTAGAGCCCCACCCATCCTTGGCCTAGCTCGATGGTAGGCAATCGGAGAACATGGACTGGACGAATAAACACACCTCCTTATTTCAGAGCGACAGTGAGCGCTACTTCGCGAGGCGAGCACGAACAATGTGCAGTTCCCCTTGAGGACATCCTGAAAACAAGAGGGATATGGAGTGAGTGATCAAAGATAAACTGTTACAAGATCGAAGCGAGTGAATAAAGGATCAGTAGTCTCAATCGAAATATCAACACAATGAGTTCTGTTGCCAGTAGTCATAAAGGTTACGATTGCTTCATCATTTTCAATTCTGTGTGTTACATAGAAACATAGGTGCAACTTACCAATGGAGAGCCAAATATCCCCCTGTATCACATTGCACGGTGGGAGCAAACACGATGAGTTAGAGATCGTTCGTGTCGGTGCGGCATAGCCGGTGGGCTACGTTTTCGAGATCAGTTTATGTGAATAATTTTGTCGACACGCGTGTTTCAGACAGCAATTGGAATAGGTATCATCATATCGTCGGATAGTGAAGGATTTTCGAGACGTGACCTGGCTGAACTTACCCATCGACACCTTTCATAGGAGAGTAGGGCAGGATGTGAACTCAATTACGTGTCACAAATTTGGACCAAAACCGAGATGTCAGAGAATCAGATCATATATAGCGTTAAAAAATGTGTTCATCACAACGTGATAAAGTCAGACAGCTCAATAATGTTATGATCATCACATTGAAAGAAGAAGACACATTGCGACGTGACCAGCAACCTTACCATAACTGTTGAGGAAACATCCACTCATGCCTAATGACTCAGTCACCTTCCACCTTCATCAAACTATTTCTATACGACAGAGAAAGGTTGAGTTTTGCGGTTCGGATCAAGAGCTCTGAAACACAGTTCTAGCACGAACCATCATCCAAAATGGAACACTAATCACAGAATTTTGGATATCAGAAACCGTAGTAATTTTTGTCCTTTTCCTAATCCTTTGGTCCTTCCAGATTCAAGTCAAGTAGCCATAGGCTCAGCACTCACCGTTTTGGCGTATAAGGAATAGGAATTGTACTCGCCTTTATGCAGGAAGGGTACGTAGAGAATGCGATGTAGAATGGCGGTTTCTTTAGCGTTCAGAAACGGCACATCCACCAATTTCGTCCATTCTGCTGACGAGCCCATCATCACTTTAAGGCAATCGGCATCAGGGGACGTTTCCAATTCAAAAATGTAGTCACAGGATTCGGGGTTGACATAGCGATCTTGCTCCTCTCTGTTGACATCGTTAAAGTTGGAACCAGCGCGACTTCCTTCGGCTTCAAAATACTTCGGAAGCTGACCAGAAAATGAAGACGGAAGGAAGGCGAGCTGGTACCCCTCAGGCAGATAATAGCTTGACGGAAATCTGTACCATTCGCCGCAGGTGCAAACCACGCCTGGAGCTGACACTGGCAGAGCGGCAAGCACCTTAAGGGGTGCTGTGTAGTATTTGGAGAGGGCCATGCTGCGACTTAGAGATATGAAACATGATGGCAGCAAACAAAGAATCCATAGGTTCTGCCTCAACACATTGGATCTGAACCGTCCCAGGGCGTCGCATCCCACGCTTGCTGAACCACAACGACAGATGCAATTACCAGGGGTGGATAAACTGGGAAGGGCGCTCCTCCTTGTGAGGTCGTGGCACAACAATTGCAAGCCAAAGGTAGAGTGGAGCGATGAGTACAATCAAGGACGTTGGTAGAGGCCTCCTGCAAAGTCTGAGAAGCGCAGAGGCTGGAAGGAAAAGAATACTCAGCAACGCAGCATAATTGAAGTTGAGAGATAAATTCTTGAAATAAAGGAAGCTGGCTCTATCCCGTAGAGCTCATCCCCACCGCTTTGTGCGTTGTATCGAAAGATGTTGAGAACGGCAGAGGTCCACTTGCCGTAGTGTTTATAATCCAGAAACATGACGGCAGCTTGCACGACACAAGCCCAAAGGGCAACTCAAACAACAGTCTAATCGGAGATCTGTCGCGACGAAGAAGATCGACCCCCATCGGGACAAAGACAATAACACCGAAGGGCCAACCCAAGCACAAGGTCGCAACTACCGCAAGTGCACAGAAAGTTCGAACTTGCAATCGCACGTAGCACGACGCACAGATCATCCACAGAATCATTACTGACGATGATGGAAGGTAGGCTCCGCTGCGTGGGTCATTCCAGTTGATGTGAGGAAGAGGAGGGCAGCTGCATAGGAAACGTTCTTGGACACCAGGGTTTGTCTCGTGAGCGATTCGTGAAATGGTACGTCTTCGGAGATAGCGGTGAGAAGTAGCAATTCCGCACATGCTGACAAAGCAGCCAGTGTGGACCTAAGCAGTACAAAGGTTGCTAGCTTGGCAGTGGTGACTTGATGACCTACTAGCATCGGCGCCACAAAGGAAGCGACGGAGGACTTAGACGCGAGCCAACTATACCATTGCATTGGAAGTATATATGCGTAAGTTCGAAGCGCATAGTGTGGCGCATACTCCCATGTTTGCAAGCCATCACCATAACTTAGAAAGTGGAGTGGCTCCCAATAGTTGAAAACTTCGTCACAGTCCAGAATGGGCATGCGATTCGCAGCGTAGATTCGCCACGAAATGTACAACGGGACTATGTACTTCCATTCCATTCTCGATCCGCAGAGTCCCACCGGCTCAGGATGTGCAGTTCGGCATGAGCGTTGGGGTGCAAATTGTGCGACATGGCTAATGGCCAGTCTTTGCAAGCGATCCGAGCGTACCAGCGTACCTTGGGTCCTTTGGACCAATCCTGGGCTACTCTGGTACTTGTAACTCTCTACCGGTAGTAGGGTACAGTACCAGGAACCGGTAGCCCCTATCGTTGCTTCGTATGTAGTACAAGTACCTGTGCTGTACTCAGAGCTCAGAGTAGCGGTACCGAGTACTATCATACTTTTTTGCCAGTAATATCTACTACTAGTGCAATGCGTATTACGTATCACGGCAGTATCATAACATTCGTATTCCATACACTCTGAAATATGCGTACAAAAATTAGTAAACATTAACCAGAGTACAATTGTACTGGAGTACTCTCAGAGCTCAGCGTGCACCGTCGTACTGTATGATAGTTTCGATTAGAATGCAAGGAAATGACGTCAGGATGACGTCATTGTACTGAACCTTTCATGTGCTACCTACGGTGATACAGTACTACAGTACGACAGTAGTATAGGGAGAAGGAGAGCATGCTGGATTGGTACTCGTACGGCTTGACGTCATTTCCTTGCATTCTAATCGAATCCACAATCTTGATCGACCACATTTTTGTGTAAACTAAATTATAACTTTCTTAAAGTTGACATAAATCAAAACAAGAACATTTTCGGTTTTTCTTGGCATGGCAAAACCATGGACCCGGCTCGACACCGTTTTTGAAGAAGACACTGGAGTACACGATACCAGCCCGGGTGATACTAGGCATCGATTCTGGTCCGATTGGCAACAAGTTTCGCACATTGTTTGTCTGACCATATTCTGCCTCCTTCCTCCCCATTTGAAGCCATTTCTCAAGCAGATTGGGGTGTGAAAGCTTCATCAACACTTGTTGCCATTGAAACAGTTTCATCGCTTAGCAAGCCACCTATGGCGGAGCAGGAACCAAGTTCTACACGGCACCAATGAGACATCCCTACAAGAAATACGAGACTCCGAACTGGCTGAGATACGCCACATCTATGCTCAACCAAACCAGTTAACCGTAGCAGACCGACACTACTGTCAGCGGCCTTTACTAGAGTCAATCATCAAGCAAAGCCCAGCAGCCACCCGGAGAAGGTGGCTACGGTACACAGCCATGGCAAGAAAATGTATGCTACAGGATGGGAAACGACAGACGTTATTGACCCAGTTTTACGGAGTTCAACGTACCGTTACTGGCGCAACGAGGGCATCGACAACTTAGGGACATTTGGGTTAGGATTATATAACCGTCGCGACCCTGAAATATGACGTGGCCATGGTGGGGTACACTTTTCGGTCTTGAACAAAGACTGAGAGCGGTGACAACCCGATAATTAGTTCTTATCATTATTATCAACACTTGTCGCCATTATTGACATGCATCAGGGTCTGTGCGGTTTTGGTGGCAATGTTCCGATCGCTCACCAAAGATGATTGTTTTGACAAAATGGGCATTTTGATGAGGAGAGATTTGGAGAATATTTCATGCAAGATGGCAATAATGTTGAACTCCTGAAGAGAAAGGTGCGCCTTGCTTTGTCCAGCGTTGTTTGACATACAACAAAACAAACTTGAGAAGTCTCAATGGAGTCCAAGCCAGTGATGAGAAAACTGGCCAACTACGGATAATGTTGACAAGCAAGAAGGCTGCTGTACTGTAGCATCCTTCTTATCAGTCATCATGGTCCGTGTTCTCCTTACGAGGTCTGGAGATCTCTAGTTCAAGGTTCAAACATTTGCAAGAATTTGTAATGTGTTGTTTTGATGCTATTGTGCACCAGATGATGGCTTGAGGAATTTTACACAAATGCTTGGTGATGGAATCTATGACAAAGTATGTAACTACGTCAGCAAATGCCACCGAGTGTAATTTTTGTCAACCACACAGCAAGCAGAAAAGTCCAGTGGGCACGACGGTTGGTAAGGAATGAAAAACGCCTATTTTAACCAAACTCGGATTGACTGTGCAAGTTTGGTCCACCATGTCAACAAAATGGTCTGGTTAGCTAAGGTGCACCCTTAGATGCATTGAGCATTGACAAAACCAGGTGTTGCATCAGGGTCATCACAGGTGGCCTCATGAAAGCTGAAAATAGAGCTAGTATAGTATGCTTCATCATCAGTTATACTGCCAAACAAATCCTGCATTTTGGATAGGACGAACAAGATTTTGCATTCCAACACAATAATGTTTTGGGTAAGTTTACCACCTTGGATGCGCAATCTTCATATTCTTCCTCCTTGTAGATGGCCTGCTCTTTGGGTGGTGCAACCAGTTCTGCAATTGCAATTGCAAAAGTGGAGTCATCTTTCTCTTCTTCATGGTGACAATCATCATTCATTATTGATTGAATAAAATGTTAAAAATGCATATAAATCTTAGTTGTGAAGCAATGTTTATCAATTGAATAGACATTAGTGTATCCGTGATATCAGTTTCAAATCACTATCAGAGGAGGGTAAGGGACGGACACACTTGCTTGAGCCGGCCGGCTTGGCTAACACGGCGGTATTTGATGCTTTTCAATCTGTCCAACGTGACAATATATTTGTCTGGTTAAGGAATGCCCTAAGCATGCGGTCTTTTGTCCGAAGCATCTGGCTGGATGCCCGTATGCATGAATTGCCATTAAGCATGTACTGACAAATATGAATTTGTTAAGTGCCTTTAGCCAAGAAGAAAGGAATTAAGTAAGCATTGGATTTTGTCAGACCAAACAAAAATGATGTTGATTTCCGACAATGGCCAAAGTTTCCTCTGTTTGCATTAGCCTGAGGTGCCCTTTGTTGGTTGGGCAGAGCAAGTTGACCTCACTAGAAGTACCTGTACATACTAGCTACCTTGGACTACAAGTAGTAATTGGTACAAGTTGAACTCGGCGGGGTTTCCCATTTCACATTTTTATGTACATCGTGTACATCCACCTGCTAGTACTGTACAAGTACTGGAGTACCTTGTAGTTTTCGGTGTTCTTAGTACTTGCGTATTCCCTGGTACTTGAAACTTTGAAATGCTGCACAAGCAATGTGGCCCTCCCTATTTGTTCCGACGTCTCTGGTGTTTCCGCTCATCTTAAGTTCTCACCATTTGTATCATGGTGGCAGACCACATCTGATGAGATTGGCACTCATTGTATGCTGATTTGTCTTCCTATTCTCTTTGACAGACCTATCCGATGCAGAAGATGGCATTGTCTAGTCACCAGAAGCCAATGAAAGAATTTTCTCTTCACACGCAGCAGCCAGCCCTCCTTTCCTGCTTGCTTGTCCATCGACACAAGGGAAGTTCATCATCATTTAACCTTTGCTTTGTCATGATTGATGAAGTGTAGGTAGTGGAGATGCTTCTCTGCGCAGTGACCAGAAACCTTTCGTATTGGCCCTGTAACTCAAAGATTGGCCAGCGCCATCATATGGATGGGATTGAAAATTTTCCAGAGTGGTGGCAATCATTGAAGGCCACAACAAGGCATTACTCAGCCACCATCTCTACAAATCCAAAAGAGAACATAGCCATTGCATGCTAATGGTGGGTCAATGTTGTTCCTCTAACTCAGGCAATGCCCAATCATTAGTAATGAAGTGATCACCAGCATCCACCTGCCTCCTTTTCATGACAACAGATATGCCAGTCCTGTTGATTACCTTCAACAAAAGCAAGAGAACCTGTGGTTTCAATTGCCTACCTCTAAGTGTCAAAACATAAATATGATGTGACTGGATCCTTCAAACTGCCCACAGGGACCAGCACATTCATATTTCTCTCAATGATGGCTTCTAATGTTTAAGTCCCTATTCAAGTCTCTAGCTCTCATTCCGCATTTGCGATGGATAGTCTCACCACCCTTCACATTTTGAAAATTGAATTGAGTAATTTCTTGATAGAGCCTCCTCAACTTAGCATGAGATTGTCAAAGCTCAAAATTTTGCTCAGGCTCTAAGAACAAGGGACCAAATCAACAGCAAGAGCTTCCTGCACACAAATGCTCATTTCACGTTGCTGGTGCCCTTAAGGCTGTGATAAATCAATGGATTGATCATCAACGCTGCTCCTCCTTGACTCAATTCTTCATGTTGATCTCAATGAGCTGTGCACAATGTGACATCAAGAAGAAGGTCAAATATTCCAGCAAATGAAAATATTCACCTTGAAATTTTCAGTCCCAGCTACTAGTATATTGAATAACTCAATTTCAAACAACTGTGATTAATCCTCTCCTTAAACCACAAAAGTTTTCGCTGTTCGAAGGAGATTGGCCAAGTTTTGAGTCCAAAAGACGTTGTCCTTGGTAATGGGAAGCATTTCCAACGTTGATGGCAAGTATGGGGTTGATCAACCCCCATCGGACGGTACAAACTAGAGTCGTAGTAGTAGTACTGCAGTACAATTCTGGAGGAGTGCTATGATATTGACTCCACTACTATTTAGACGCATAAGCTTGTAAGAGGTGCTGGGATCACACCAGTCTAGGAATGCATCAGCATGATAGGCAGTATTTTGCTGGAGTAGTATACTCAATTCTTTATGCAGTATGTTCATGTACAAAGTTAACCTAGGAGGGGGCATTTCATGTTGCAAAAATTGGTTGTAAGTTACAGAGTAGGGAGATCATCTTCATGTTAAAGAAGTGGTGAGAGTCACACGAAGGGTAGAAGGTGCATGAGTAGAAATACCATGGGTGGCGTGATCACAGGGGGAGGTATAGGAGGATTGGTGGTGCCCTACGCGTGAAGTAACCAGTGTTTTAGATTAATTTGTAGCTAGTTTAAAGGGGTGATAATTGTTGACTATAAAAGTTTTGAGACTAGTAATAGAAGACTTGAGAGCAGTCCCATCCCTGATGGAATTGAACTGTTCTCTTTTTTTTATTCTCTAGGAGACTCACTGAGTCTCCGGCAGGAGTTGTCAACTACTTCTCATTCTACTGTATGATCAAATAGTGTTGGCTGCTTGTACAGCAGTTGTACTGTTGTACAGGATCAGTGTTCTATTGTTGCACTGCACTGTTGTATTACTAGTCTACTGGTACATCCAACAAGTACAATAGTACATGGCCATTGTATTGTAGTACAGTACTGGTTATTAGTAGTAATTGTAGTATACTGTACGACACTACACTAAGGGTAGTACATGTGGTGTATTGCAGGTGGTACAGCATACCAGCTTTGATGCAAGTAGAGAGGAGGATGCCACTGGAGACCAGTCAACCCAGCCACATCAGAAGAGATGCTAATCCAATCATCTGAAATGGTTGCATCATGATGATGATTTTAGTAGGTTACGTAGATCCTCATATACATTTATTTGACATTAAACGATTCTAGTACGTTCTGAGCCATACTAAACTTCTCATTGTTGATTTTTTTTAAAGCATGGTGCGTGAGACCCTAGTAGTGAGGCATTTCTACAATGAGCGCAGTGGTGTGTTCACCGATGTTGCCATACATTTGTGAATTTTGGTGCTGTGCTGGTGTTTCCTCAAAAGCATTTAACTCATGGGCTCAATAATGATTCCAGATGCTTTTGAGGAAACACGGCAGCTCAAGACACAACGGAGATCTTGAGAGATCTTTGACCGCCATTGTGAGACGAACGAAGCATGCAATTTGCCGTGATAATTTTAGGTAGGCAGGGTTAGTAATGCTATTATATTGTGCTATCATAGGGTCTTCTCATGGGTTACCATTTTTCCTTCATTGCAACCAGGTACAGCCTATGTAGTCGCTCCATGTCATGACGCATAACACATACTCCCTCCGTCCGATATTTAATGCAAAATAAGAAGGATGAATAGTGACAAACCTGGCATTTCACCGAAACGTCATCAAATTCGTTTTCTACACAATGAAACAAGCAAGCGTATCGGTGTATATCATTGATCATTGAATTCTGGCGTCTGAGTTTGAATGTTCATTTAGGCCAATCCTTATCTTGCCACCAAAACCAAAACCAAAACGAGTCTTGGGTCATTTTGGTTTTGGTTGTCACGAAAATCAACCCTTACCATGGGCCCCCTTTTGTCCCTAACGGGTTATGAAGCTTGTGCCATTTTGGTTGTCTCTGTAATCATAACCTATTCGCAACCGAAATTAAGTTAATTTCGGTTGGCCGACCGAAATGGACCACAGTGCACTGAAATTCCATGTTCCCTCGCGACACCTAAAAATGAAGGTTGCTGATTGGCTGACAGAGTTCTTGCAGACTACAGTAGGCGAGTACATACTAATACGACTAGCTAGTGCCGGTAAGACAGAACAAATCTACACTGTACAACCTCGTTTGTAATGACAATTCTACGGCCTCCTCTGCTTTGCTTTTACTATGATTCATCAGTTTGTAGCTACTCCCGCGTCCTCGTTCACAAGACGACAGCACTGCCGATGGTTGCGTGTTGAAAAAGGTGCCGGAGTCGTCATTTGCTGATGATTTGGATTTGTCGCACTTGTACGTGACGTGCGACATGTCATGCTATGTCCGATCTGGACGAAGCAGCAAACCAAGATTCCGTTTTGACTACTTCGAATAACGTTTTCGTTACAGTTTACGGTAAGGGTAACAAAATCGCAAGAACGAAAATGACGTGCGATTTTATTAGGCCCACCCTTACGGTAGTGAAAAGTTGAGATGAAAAACTGACCCCCCAACTTTTTTTTTCGTGTTGACCGGCCTTATGGATGAAAAGTTGCATGAAAAACCAAGTTGGTCCGATCTCAACTTTTCATCGAAAAGTTGCTTGTAAAAGTTGGGGCCCAACTTTTAACAGCAACTTTTCGATGAAAAGTTGAGATCTTCGAGTCGATTGAATCATCGCTGCGTGAAACGAGATCTTGTCGCCAAGTGTCAAGTTGTCACACCATTCGAGTAAACGTATGTAGGTGTCATGTCAAGCGTTGTCGTTGTCTACGACGACAACGGCGACACTTAACCTCGCGACGGCGACGGCGACGACGACGACGACACTAGTGACGGCAACACTAGACATCTTCGATGACAACGACGACACTAGCGACAACGAAGTCGACGGCGACTAGAGATGCGACACTTGATGTCGTCGGCGACGACAACACTAGCGACCATGACGACGACGGTGTCACTATAATTCGCGACGATGACGACAAGCGACGACAACGGCGACTAGAGACGACGACGGCGATGAGAGGCGCTAGCAACGACAACGAGCGATCTTAGCGATGACGAAGACGACTGCGACTAGAGTAGCAGCCATGACAGCGACGACTACAACACTACCGGTAGACCTTGCAACGACGAAGACGACGGCGACACTTGGCGTTGTCGACGACAACGACGCTAGCGACGACGGCGACATTAGACGTCGTCAACGACGACGACGCAAGCGACACTAGACGCTAACGACGACAAGACGACGGCAACACTAATGACACTAGACCTCGCGACGACGACAACACCAGCGACAACGGCGACACTAGACGGTAGCAACGACGACGATGCTAGCAACCATGATGGCGACACTCCTGA
Organism: Fragilaria crotonensis; assembly: GCA_022925895.1. Lineage (NCBI taxonomy): Eukaryota > Bacillariophyta > Fragilariophyceae > Fragilariales > Fragilariaceae > Fragilaria > Fragilaria crotonensis. Next base: position 125,897 of record JAKSYS010000076.1, on the reverse strand, counting down.
AAAATTAAATGCTACTTGTGTATTGTTTTCCACTACAGTACCTTGTTGTAATCACTCGCCTTCAACGATGATGTTGGCAGTATCGCTATGGTCACCAGCAATGACGGCTTGTAGTGGAATTGCCTCTAATAATAGTACTGGAGTTCGTAGTATGGAATAAAATGCGACAGTAAGGACAAAAAATACCCGGAAAACACAACTTTTTCTGCGTTCACGATAAGGCCGGGGAAGCAGTATATTCTAAAAAAAAAGTTGGGGGGTCAGTTTTTCATCTCAACTTTTCACTACCGTAAGGGTGGGCCTTAGGTTTCTATTAAATCGCATTTTGGTACCAGGTAATGGTTTTTCGTCGCAAGATAAGGATTGGCCTAGGAGCTTTTAGTTTAAGAAAAGTGTTGAAATACCGAACTCGCATACACATATCTTCGAAAACTTGTTTTAGAGTCTCAGTCCTTTTGGTGTGTGGGGTTGGGGTACAAATATGGCTTCTCCGACTACGACATATAATAATAGTTTTGAATCGTGAATCACATGTATCAAGCGTTCAGCGCAAAAAAAGGAGCATTACACTGCAGAAAAACAATACTAGTACCTGGTACACAAATTACCCAAGAAAGACACGGTGGAATGCGTATGTCATATGATAGCTCGAGCCGTCGTGCGTGAGTGGTGACTGCTAATTGCTAATGCTGCACGCTGCACTCCGAGAGTGAATCGTACTAGCAGATTAGGAAAGAATGTATCCATTTTTCGGCTGCGCGTTCGATCGTAATAGTATCGCAATATGCTTGGAGCTGGACTATTGAAATATACAGTTACAAATATACGAATGCATTGTTCCGTGAAGGGTACAGGTACAACCCGTGTGGTCCCCAACATGACAAGAAAGAGATGTATATGTCATATATGCTATATCCATAGAGGGTTAGGAATATGATACTACTATTCTCCCTAGCAGTGCTACTGCTAGAGTACTACGACGATGGGGTAGGAGCAAACAAAAAGAACACAGCACCTGCAAGCATTTAACATGTGAACCGTTCGCATCTCTTCTAGAGTACACGAGTACAATTGTGTGTTTCAAGCAGCACTGTTACGTTGTTCCTCTTCAACACCACCCTCCACATTCCGCACTCCTGATCTTTGGTTTTGTATATGCTAGAGTATCTCAAACTCGGATTAATTCAGGACTGGAATAGCTACACCGCATAACACTTCATCAAGGCCGAGGAACCTTTCTGTTCAGTTCTTTTAGTGAGCTAACACAACAATGATACGATTACCTTCAGCCTTGGTATTTTTATTGATTGTTCTTCTCACTCCGAGGCGCACAGCTTGCCTCGTGGAGCCAAACCAACCAATACGTCCTTGATTCACGGTCACTGCAAGACAACAACAATAAGAATAAGGTACCGACTGCATCTCCCACTGAATTTGACTTTCCAACCGAGTCACCGTATCCGTCGCCATCACCGTCGGCAGCTCCTACCAGATCTGCACAGCCATCAGCTCTTGGAGTCCTTGTTCCACCAACGTTGTCTCCTTCCACTTTAGTCCCATCCAAAGTTCCGTCCCAATCTCCGTCCCAATCTCCGTCCCAATCTCCGTCCCAATCTCCGTCCCAATCTCCATCCCAATTTCCGTCGACTGGACGTCCTTCAAAATTTCCGTCAACGTCGCCATCGGTTACTGGAATTGTGGGATTTGTCAATCTTACTTTTTCATTATTAGCGGATGATGTTACGGCGGCGTCAGTGCGTCGCGGACAAAATCAAACCGTGGTTACCAAAATCACGAATGCCCTATTGTATGTCCTCTGCGAAGATACGGACTTTGTCCTACTTGACAACGACAATGGTGATAGCTGCACAGCAACAATGGGTCGGCGCATGCGAGAATTGCAAGACAACGGCTTGGCGATCGCGAAATATACAGGGGAATCCATCATTCGCCCCGAACAAGTTGAATTTGTCGTCGAAGACCGCTCGCGACAAGGATTTAACTTTACCGGATGGCTAGTCAAGTATCCATTGTTGCATGTTGGCGTTAAGTACAAAGACATGTCTGACGACGATGCCTTGCAAGCCGTTCAGTCGGTTGCGCAGTCGGCGCTGGCGATCCGTTTGGAGGATGGCGATTTTGATAAGCGAATCGATAACATTGGACAAACGTCCACCGTTGGTCAAGAACATGCCACATGGACTCAACCATACTACGAGCCGCTGGAACCAACTCCGTTGCATCCCCTTCGAGTGGCGGGGATCGCCCTCTTCCTAGTCGCATTCGCATTGACATTCTTCGTTTCGACCTTGGCAAAGCAGCGCCGCATAGAGCGAGAATGGGACGCTGAGTTCAAAGAACGAGGTATGGGTGGATTGGTCACGGAAGAGGGGTTGGACCTCATGTTGGAGGCCGGGCGCAATGAATCACTAGCGCAGCAGAAATTGAGTACTGACAATGACAATTGAGACCTACAGGGCTCTGTGAATACCGAACTGCGGCATGCCCGACTACGTGGAAAGCTAGACGAACGAATGTTATAGAATTTGACTCTGGAATTGGGTGATGCCGGAGCGTGTTCGCGCTGAGATTGTTGTACCGTTGGTTACTAATTCTTACTATTGTAAACCCATTAGGATTTAGCAATTTGATTAGAAAACTGGTCGTTCAGTTGCGCTTGATCTTGATGTGGAACTTGCGCGCCACGGACAGGCTCAACAACATGCATAATGCTATCATCGCGGCAGGAAACCAGATCCACGTCTCCACAGCAGTAACAAATGTAGCTACCACAGCCATGGTGACAATCAAGGAAACCCTTACGAAGCTGTTGAAACTCAGCAGCCACGAAAATGCTCGATAGACAGGATCTATCCACAGAGGAATTCCCTCCGAATTATAGGTTTCGGAGGGACAGCTTGCAAGATGACAGCAAATCAGTCGACGAGGAAATAGGACTGCATGACTCAACCAATGTAGATTTAGAATCGTCCAGCCGAGATTGAGATCCTCTTGGTCCACTACAGCGACGTAGGACGATGCCAGAATGTCGTTCACAATAAGTTTACCGGACGGTGTAAACGGCGCGAAAAGGCCAGTGTCTTGAAGAACTTCTATCGATTCAATGCGATCCTTCAAACCCGAGCCCCGAGCAGAAAGTCTCCCACATGAAGAGAAGATGCTGGTACAGCCCCTGCGACGAGGTGAACACCATGTGATCTTCTGTGAGACGCAACTGTGACCTTGATGTTTGAATGTGCAGAAATGTGGCGATCGTCTCCGAGCGACATGGCCAAAACTGTAGATCGGTTCGTACTTCCCTTGGCCAACCATCACCTCGTCACCTAGCTTCAAATCCTGCATACGGACAGGTCCACGATTGCGGACCTCCACTGAGTTGGACCCTGCGAAGCATCCCAAGGCCGGTGCTTTGTTTGGTTCGGAGTCGAGAGCGCCTGCGATCCAAACTTGGAATGCACTGACACGGGTAAAGACGGCAGGGTATTCGTTGCACCCGTCGCCTCCGTACGAAACAATACCTGCTAGGAGATGAGTGCCATCACTTTCTATCACAACCATGGGTCCTCCGGAGTCACCTGAACATGGGACCTTTGTTGCAGGGAAGATACACGTGGTGAGTCTAAAGTGTCGAATCATGAAGATTATCGAAATCGAGCATAGCAGGCGATCGCTGAGGTGTGGCATACCTTCCCTAACCCACCGGCGCAGATTTCAATCGTCTCTTTGAAGGATGCAAACACATTGTCGCACACGGCGCCATCTCGTACTGTCAATTGAACCCGCCTTAGATCATCGGAGAGTGGACCGTTTTGGCTTGTGTATCCAAAACCAATGACAGTAGTCACCTTTCCCTGTTGCGGAAATCCGGTGGAGAATCGGGTGGCTATTGGCTCGAAGGACCTGCTGGGCACTGTCAGAGCCAATCGAATCACACCGATGTCGTTAACAGCCGAAGAAGGATCAAACGATGGATGAGTGACCCAAGACTTGGCCCGTACTCTTCGCACCTCTGAACCGTTGTCGAGAGTAATAGTGATGGCCGTGATTTTTGGATTCGATAGACAGTGGGCTGCTGTCTGCAGACGCAACAAAGAAGGGAATGCACAGACGTGTGAGAGCCAGAAAACTAGAACAGAAAGTGAGGATGAGAAGGGATACACAGCATCTCGTCACTACTTACCAATACGGCAGACGAAGTAAGAGACTCCTCCGCACGTGATCGTACGAACTGTCCCCGTGCCATCGGTATACCTCGCGTTCACAAGGGCGAAATAGGAATACTTATCCTTGTTCGACACTACAGAACCACCGACAATGCGAGTGGACTCTTCAGTGACTGCGAATGCCCCGGGTAGCAACCGAAAAGAAGGAGTGCCAATAGCTGCAGTAGTCGAACCATGAGCTCTTATTTGAACGATCCTCGATGAAAGTTGTGTTTGTGTGATGACCTGATCGTGGCATGGGCAAACCCCCATTGGACGTTTGGCGTGTGCATCCAGCACCGTCATAGCCGCTCTTGCTCGTCACATCAATTTATCCCCATAGAGGTCCAGCAATTACGAAATTTGGCTATCCTTCCTCCTTTTTAAACCGTCATTTACCAGGCCTTTCTTTTTGTTGTTCTAATCTATCGGAGTCGACCATAGGACGAGTGAAAAAAGTCCGGGTAATTTCGTTGAGGATTGGCAAATAAAAAAGGATACTGGGACCAAAAATACCTCACTTATTGAAATATACCAACATATTTACATATCAGTGGTGCACGATCAATATGGCACATGACACATGACACATGACACATGAAACATCGCCTGATGAATCTTCAAGAATCTTCAGGTTCATCTGTATGATATGATACGTACTGCGTACTACTACAGAGATACAGTACCAGTACCGACACCCGAGTTCACAATAAAAACTGCATACATGCTACTTGTACTCCTCGGAGTTGTATTCCGTCCGATGTTCTCCTACTAGTAGAGTCCTTGTACGGGGTATGACCAGTCGTGTGACCACGCACTTCTGCTTGGTATTAATTGCATGTAGAAGCTACGAGAAGGAACCTCATTTTACCGGACCTCCTTCTGGAGAGTCGTCCCAAAAAAAAGTAAGCTATGCATACTGGTACAGTAGCTACTAGAGGAATATGCAAATGTCTTCTACTGTATAACTTATGACCGTATGACATATTCCCATACGAGGAATTTCTTCTCGCATGCGTAAATCCTGCAAGTGAAATAGACCATGAAACATGTATCGTAAAATTTGTCCATTGTAATCATCATGCATTTCTGAGGGTATTGTTTTGCGGATGATGGCTACCTCATGACTGCATGACGACTGAGGCACTTTCCTTGAATAAAACGAACAAGTTAGAGTAGTTAGGTCAATGTCCAGTGGGTCCACCTTCCAACTATCATTACTCATTACCCCGAGTACAAGTACTTGCACCCGCCGGTACTCGAGTACCTGGTACAGTACTCTACTCTAGGAGATATCCTCAAAGCGCGCAAAGTGTCCGCCTGTGCCTGTACAGTGTACGACGGTACCTGGTACAGTGTACAGCCTGTACTGCTAGACCATGTCATGAACACCTGAACGTACGTGTTTGTTCAAAATGGAGTTGGTGCCTCCCAGGTCATGTCTTCTCGGTCAAAGGATGAGGGAAAGTTCCTTGGCATGCAAACACATGGTGCTGACTAATGGTAGAGCAGCATTGAGTTGACGTTGTAGTTCAAGCGACGCTCTATTGGGCGAAAGGGAATCCATGTACGCCTCCAATATCCCACCGTTTGGTGAGGCTTCGCCGTAAATCCCGTAAGCAGGATCACCCACAATGGGGTGGCCCAATGCAGCACAATGAACTCGAAGCTGATGCGTCCTTCCGGTGATTGGTTTCAGTGCAACCCGCGTGACGGGCAGGCACTGTTCGCCCATGTAATACTCCCGCGACAAGACTTGAAACTCCGTCGCACTCGATTTTGGTTTACGTTGCATAAGCTTTTTATAACCAAAGTGTTGTAAATCTTGTACAGCTTGTGCAGCGGCTTGTTCGGATCGGGGCGTTGAGACGCGCATAAAGGGAGGCCGTTCGTGATCTCGTTGCAGGGGCAAGTCGATCGTACCAGCATTCGCCATGACGTGACCGCAAACGAGCGCTTGGTACGACTTTTCCACATGCCGATCACGGAACTGTTGATGCAACTTGCTCACGGCCTCCATAGTTCGTCCGAAAATTACCAAACCGGAGGTATCCATATCCAGTCGATGAACAACGATTCGGTCCATAGGCAAAATGGTAGGGGCAAATTTTTCGTGAACGATCGTCAAGAGAGATGAGTGATGGTTCACTCCTGGAACGCAGAGAACACCGGATGGCTTGTCAACAACCACCAAGTGATCATCAACATAGATGACGCGAAGATGATCATCTTCCGTGACATCGGCCGAGGCCCTCTTGGCTGCGTTTACCTTTCTCGTGTGTTGTTCATACTTCAAAACAGTCTCCGGGATGGCCGATGTGACTGTTTTCTCCGTTATTTGTGGCCCGCAACCAGAGTCTTGGACTGTCACGTACAATCTGTCGCCTTCGATGCGTGTCGAATACACATCGCACAACTCGTTAGCCATCGCCGCCTCGAATGCCGGGCTGCTTACTGTGTACCAAGATGCAAGTAAGAGTTGTTGACGGGGTATGCGATTCAAAGCCTTGCAAACGCGTGTCGCAATCATGCAGTCAAGGAGAACTGAACTCGATGTTGTTTCAGGCTAGGACAGCTGGCATGGTTGAGTCGCCTTGGCTTGGAAGGACGAAGGCGTTGATGGCCATGGCAAGGACCTGCCGGCGACGGTGACTACCGGGTAGTCACGTTGTCACGGAAAGAAAAGGAAACGAACACGACCCTACTGGGGTTGTGCCTATTCGGAATATTCTACAGTACTGAAGCATTCCGAATTCCAAGTTCCAAGAGTACTGGTACCTGCGTAATAACGGACGGTGAATGATTCTAACTAGAACGGATATCATATACTCGGAGTACATCATACAGACTACAGACAGACTGGGCTCCGGGCATGCTCTGAAATTTCGAGCCAACTTTAACTATCACAGAATTAGGAAAATGCATTTCCTCAAAACCTCCGTTCGTCGCCTTTATATGGTTTGGATAGACGATACTCTCAGGACCTTATTTAGGAGACTATCGGTAATACAATTTTTGAATTTCCATATTGGATATTACAATGGCGTACTAGATATATGTATAAAGACGCGCCTGTGGTCGCCTATGAATTTTCAAAATTGCAGAACTTGACATGGGACCCATGGGAGTTCGCCGTGGCACCCACAAATTTTCGGCCACCAGCACCATCCTCAAATCCACCTCGACCCTCCAGGTTTCAAGTTCTTGCGGACAACATGGCTTCGAATTCAGCCAACGGATACATTTCAAATATGTTGCAAAGTTCAAACTTTGTCGAACATCTTCCACCGAATCCAAAGACTGTGTCCTTGCACAAATCTAGATCCACAAGTGGATCCTACTATCGGGGCAGCCTGACAGCGACAATGAGCGCCGTTTCCTCCTCGTTCTCAAACGACAAGTTCGGCGATACCTCCAAGTGCCTTGAGAAAAAGCAAATTGTAGTCAAGAATCTCCTTCATGCAGCAGTCTGTTCCTCGAATCTTACTTTGGGAGATACATGTTCATCGTCGAGAACGTGCTCTGCTGTCCGGACCCTCTACTATCATGTTCGTCGATGCGTCGCTTCAAAATGTCCAGTGCCTCGATGCGCCAACTATCGCAGCGCATATCATCACATGCGACAATGTGTCGTGGACGATTGCGTCCTTTGCGAGCCTGCCAGGTTGTCTTCAGAATATGTGCACTTCCAACCGAGGGTAGTGCCGGATGATGGTGGTTCACCGCCAAGTCTCTTGTCGGAACAATCTCCCCCGCCATCTCCTCCCCGACTCTGTTTGGGAACGCCCAGAAGATACATGATTTCGGAAATATCAATGAAACAAGAAAGCGAATCATGGGACTGCGATGATTCAAGGGAGGTGCACCAGCGAATGTAATTCGCTCCGGCATAAAAATGCGACATGCACCTATTTGGAGTGCCAGCGTTTGTCCAGCATTTTGAGCAGACACACATAGGCTGATTATACTAGCGACTGTTTTTAAAGTCTATCGAATGCAGCGCGGAAGAGCACGACACTACAACAGGGACTCAACATCGAAGATAGGCATTAGATAAACAAACGATTATCGGTCTGTAAATAGTTGAATCAACTCTCTGCGCTAATATCATAAAAAAATCTGAGTTTGTTTTACTTTCCAGATCCGAACACGGCGGTGATCTCTGAGTAAAGCACAAGCACCAAGGCGGCTCCGATCGTACGGAGAGCGTTGGCGCCGGCTCCTTGAAAGAGCAGCAGTACCTCATCTTTGATGATCTTGGTGAAGCAATCCATAGTTCCACTGTAGACCCATTCAGCCTTAGGCTTCTCCGACTGCATTTGGAGACGACGACGGACGGTGTCGAATGGGTAAGAAGCGTATCCAGCAGCAATCGCCGAGACCTGGGCGCAAACAAACTTGGATCCGGCACGGAAGAAGTTGTTGGTATCCTTTTGGTAAGGGTTGTATCCGGAGAGGGTATCGAAGAGACCGAAGTAGGCTCCACGGTATGGGATGATTCCGAGGATGGAAACTCCGATACCGTTGTAGAGTCCAGAGATTCCGGATCCCTTGACGGTCTTCGCAATGCAGTCAATAAGACCATTGAACTGCTGCTTTCCGGCACCGACATCAGAGGCAAGACGGGTACGGGCATAGTCAAGTGGGTATACAATCAAGAGGGACCCAGCGCCGGCAAGACCTCCAGAGGCCATGTTGATCATGAAGAACTTTCCGAACTCCTTGTTCTTGTCGACTCTTGGGAACAGTGCCTTGATGGTATCCTTGAAGGCGAAGTTGAACGCCTGGGTAGGGAAATAACGGATGATGTTGGTCAAGTTACCACGCCAGAAGGCCTTGATACCTTGTTCCTTGGAAACACGGGCGAAGCAATCAATAATACCGGTGTAGCGTTTGACTTCTCCAGAGATAATCTTGGGGTTGGCATCCTGAGTTTGGATGAGGAGTTTGACACGCTCAATTGGAGCGGTGATGGTCTTGGCGACGGCACCGGAGACGCCTCCAGCAAGAAAATTGACAATGAAATCTTGGGACATGATGGAATTCGAGTCTGTGGTGGTTTGTTAAAGTTTGTGTGTAGATAAGAGTTTTGAAACGAAGGGTGAGAAATCAATGTGTGTGACGGATATAGAATCCTTTTTTCACTTCTGGGATCCGACTGCACGTGAAAACCAGTTAATTTTGTACCGAAAATCATACGTGGAAAACGGAATTTTTAGCGAAGACGAAAAATGACTGATCGGAGGCAATGACAGAAGTAGGAGGCAATGGCTGACTGATATCTGAATCTAAGAACAACCAAACGGTTCGGAAGCCTCGATACTTCATTCAGTAACGCATTGCCCATAACGTCATGAAAGGACACTTAAAGTTTTACAAGCTGCTGCGCACGTCGGAATTTCCAAGTCTGATAATCTTCCGTTGTTGTTCTGGCTGCTGAGAACAAATTCTCGATCGCACATGATCCTACCACCGCAACCAAAACGCGAAGATGCTACAAGTGAATGGAAACATCAACGTGTTCCACGTTAGGACGGGAGGAGGAAGCCGAAGGCTCCTCGCCGTCTCGCTACGTACCGCTTCAAAAGAGTTGTGATCGCTGCAGGCCGCAGAGTTCACGAGGAAAACTGCGTTCGTCGTAAAACTTATACGAGCCGTACGTCCTTTTGCAAACGAGCCAAGCATAGATTCGGTGGTCCAGCACGCACATGTCCTTACGACAGGACAATCACACTGGTGCTGTGTATCAGTACTAAACGACACAGTGCATACGTCACTGAATGGGAGAAAAAAGGTATGTACTACTCCGTACCATGCAAGTAGCGTTCTACCTGGTACTTGTACCGCAATACGCAAGATGATAAAAGATAAACGTTGGGTATGTCATACTCTCATACAGTACTACCACCTGCATACGGTTCCGGTACCAGGTATGACTGGTATGACACATACCACGAACATAAAAGAAGTGAGCACTGAGCACATATGCAGACACTGTACACATATGTAAGGCTGAAAGCTGAAAGAAAGCAGGGCTCTGTGACGTATGTATGACGTATGAAACTCTAAAAAATAGTAAGCTTCATAGGGATGGCGTTAATCAGGTTGCTGAATCTCCAGTTCGTGACGTGGTCGTGAAGACTACGAGTGGAAGTGTATCGGCATATACTTGTGCGCTATCAGGTACTACGTGCTACGGCGTATTCTACTCGTTCACTCGGAGTACAAGTACACTGTACGTCGTGGTGCTGATTCCGTACATGTAGGCGTGTCTCGTGCCTCGTTTCTGCACATCAACGCTCATCCACCGAGCATCATTGAATCCGAACGCCTCTGACTATTTCACAGATTCCCCCAAACCACACACATCATCCATTACCGTATTCTTCTACAACAATTTCTGCGTCTCACAACCAGCAACAATCATAACTCCTAATCATGGCTCCTCAATCGCACCGTCGCCATCTGGTTGCATGTGTTGCTCTGGTTCTAAGTTCATCAATACAAGTTATTGATGGATTTGTCTCTTCTCCGAGATCGCTTCTCTGGAACAACCCATCACGGTCGAGGATCGTCCCGGAAGGCACTGGAATGACTGGAACATCTTTGTACTCAACTTCAGGCGCTGACGAGGAACAGCAACAAGTTAGCTTTTCAAAAAGGAGTGAATCTCCGCTAGGAGTTCGTCGGCGAGTCAAAGCAGTTTTGGCGAAAGCGAAATCGAGAACTGGTATCAGCAACTCATCCTCCGAAGAGGAGGACGACGATGAACGACAGCAGCAACCCGCCTACCGCAAAATAAAGACTCAACAGACAGCATCCAGTATTGTTGCAGATGCGGCATCTATTGGTGGCTTGGGTGATGGTTCCGTTGAAGTTGCTCTCGAGTATCAGAGACTAGCGACGACACCAACGACGAAAGTCAATGGCGTTAAGGATCCGGCATCCACTATGTCTCCTGTCATTAAGCACAAAAGGAATCCAGAAGAAGTGCTCGTCTTGGCAGATTCTCCTCAACGAGAGAAAAGATACTCCACTGCAGAAGTGGACGCGATTCGAGCTGATCTACCTGCTGCCTATGCCGACCCACTTCCTTTTACACTCCCCGTTCTAACACAGGACCAGAAAGAGAGGCTAGAAGCTGGCGAGAGGATACAAGAACAATCTAAAATGGGAGGCGAAGGATCTGGCTATGTTGTGCTTGACGTCAAAGCTCCACCTTATGTTGTATGGGAATGCTTGTTGGGATTTCGAATCCTACCCGACTACTATCCCAACGGTTCGCGACGTCAGATTCTTTTCCAGCGAGAATCTCAAGTCTGGTTACTTTGCTGAAAAACCCATTGACCCGAGTACCGGCCGCGAACTTCGACGCTATGGAAGCCCCCTCAACGACCCGTGCCGCCTTCATCTTGTCGAAGTTTCGACTGAACATTGCCGCCATTCACAATTACCGGCCTCACCCGGATGGACATTACATGGTATTCACGTTAGATCCAGAATGCACTAATGTAGTGTTGCAGAGTGCGAAGGGCATTTGGTATACCCAAACGAATCCAGATGGCCGTGGTGAGGTGAGTTACAGCTTGTAGCTGGAGTTCGTGGTAATCTATGTTGAAGCTCATGTTTTTCTCTATTCTCTCAAGGAATGGACCCGAGTGTGGCTCATTTGCGAATTGCGAGTATCGCATATGCTTCCCTCGTTCATTGTTGATTATGCGGCTCGGCGCGCCATGCCACGAGCGACTGCTTGGCTCAAACCTCAAGTTGAAACAGCCTCCAAATTGTGGCTCAAGAATGGTAGAATGCCACCTTCCACAACTCGACGAGAATACCGCGACGGGGAGAATGGCACAGCAAATGTCAATGGGAAGTCGACTGTGAATGGGGAAGTGAAAAGCAACGGAGAATGAACTCAGACGTGACGTCGATGGATGACTTTGATTTGGTTTGCCACGGCGCACAAAAGGTGCTGTCCGCTATGCAGGTTATCAACAACTGGACCAAACTTCGTCTTCGCCTCTTCTTGTCTCTCCATCTTGCAGCAATCTAAGTGACGATCTTGTCGATGGCGTTACATACCTTGGTTGGCATCAAATTCTAAGACTCATAATTACGACGCATCGAATCTTTCTCGACTGCGATGCCACATCACTATGTACATTCCATACGGGCGATGCATTGATGAACCCTTGAGCGCACTCTTCAAGTACACGCTGATGGTCACGCACTTCTCCACGGCCGAAGTATGTCGAATGTTGAACGGAGTACAGTTCCTAGAAAATACCACGCTTACCGTTGGCATTTCAAAATATTTTGAAATTGGAAAACTGTGGCGACGGCATTAAATGTTGCACTTCACATCTGCGTCTGAACTGATTGGGGGCCAATCCAGTTGCACGTCTCGCACAAAATGAAACTTTCGCACAACCCTGTCATAAACATGGCATCAATTCGACGCTTATCCGACGATGATGTTCGTGCCATATTTGAGTGTGTGCACAACAACACCAATGCGCCATCGCATTTACCTTTTCAAATTGTACCGGTTGGAACTGACGGTCTGAAGCTTTCGCCTCCCTCGTTTCAGTTTGATGGTGAGTTTCAAAACTGATCATGAAAACCTATGGAAAGTTCGACTAACACGTACCCTTTTCTCCGAAGATGGTCTCTACATCTTGCTAAAGCCACTTCAGAAGAAAAAGAGTATACATGCTTCAGATCAGCCCAAGGTTCCTTCCAAGTTAATGGACTGTCTTATGCCAAACGTTCCGGAAACAAACTGCCCGTGGAGCCTCAGTGGCCCACAGTTTCCTCAACCGACTGCGATTCAGCAACGATACTGCTATCCGAAGGGAGACCCCATGTACAGCAGCCAAAAGGGTGGCGCACTTTGGACCATGGTATGTCTCCATAGTGCCATTGTTCTGTGATCACATCTGATTCCTTTTCTCACCATCTGGCGCTGCTGCTGCAGTACGGAACGGACGGACGAGAAGATTTGGAGTATCGACTGCTTCATGTGTACTTCTCAGCTAAGCGAGCCGTCAATAAGGGAGTGCGGGTGAGAGCTGGGCCAGATGCAATGTTCCAGCGCCAGCTGAAGCGTACGAAGCGATCGGACACTCCCCCACTAATTTTTGGCCTGCTACCGTTTGACAATTTAAGCGTCGATGATCCTTTCAACCATATGACGCCCGAAATCAACGACTTTGGTCGGTTTCACCCAATCCCTGGCAATTCCAACAGTTCAAGCCCTGTCGGTCCTCGCACGATTCATGCCTCAGTGCAATCTACTACGGATTTTGATGCTTTTCAGCTCGACATGGATGATCAGTGTATTGAAGAAGATTCATATTGCTGGGAGGATCCAGCTGTTCCAAATGCTTGTGGTAACAGCCATGATTCGTCGTCTCGAATTTTTCACTTTGCAGCGAAGATGGAGCAAATCCACGAGTCCATTAAGGAGTGCATTATGAACGCCGCACAAGATTCGGAACAGGCGCACCTGGTGAGCTTGGTATCGAGTTGGGCCAAGCAGGTGGCAGCATCACCTCTCGGTGCAGCTGAGATTGCCATTGAAGAACTTTAGTTTTGTGTCCGAAGAGTTTGTTGTGGTGGCGTCGTGCATGCGCGTCAGTGTGGACTCGTTTACTACGAGTGGTTAGACGATTCTTTTTTGCATACGCCCAATAGCAAGTAGGGTAACACTGAGTCTAGCCAAGTATACCACCATCCTACTCCCCAGGTCGTGTATGGTCCACGCCGCAGCTTTTGGCTTTTCTATGTTTTCAGTAAGTTATTCTTGTGCCGAAATTCATTATTGAACCAAAAAAGTCTTCTGTGGGTGTCAGGACTGCATAGGCGCCCAGCCTGTGAAGTAGGGTGGATGAGAGGGTTCACAGAATGAACACATCGCGTACACCGAGCACATCCTACCACATTTGCACTTCAGTATCCTCTGAGAACTGAGCTAGCTATCATCCTAGAGTCTCTATCCTCGCTTGCTTCATTAATCGAGGTTTACGACAGGGGGACACGCTACACTTCAACGTGTACGTCTATGCGTCCAATTTCCGAACATAACTACTACTTGTGTATTTCGATACCAGGTATTGTACTCTACTCTAGAGTACCGCTATCAAATGATGGTAGGAAGACCTATCCCTATCCCATATCCATGGCCAGACGTTGGAAAACTCGATTTTTGCACTGGGAGTACGGGGTACTAGTACAGGGTACAACTACTGGTACTGTTGTTGTAGTACCCAGATGCAATCGTACTATTTCATACATGGTACAAGTAACGGTAGATTTGTACACATTCGAATCGCCCTCCAGCGTCCACTACAAGTGATACTGTGTGACCATCGTGACCAGCACATCCGCAAGACTCTTTGGTTGCGCATTCCACCATGGTTTCTACCCCAGCAGCCACCACCGTTTGGCGCATAGCCGGCATGTCGTATTTGCAGGTACGAAGAAGATGATGATGACAACGGCGGACAACTGACAGTGGAAGAGCATACAACCATTTCGAAAGGAGAATGAACTCGTGCTTGACCACAACGATTGGCTTCGCCATATTCGATTACTTCGACTACGAGATTGGGCAGGAAACCAATATAGCCGTGCAGCCCAGATGACTTCGTTTTGTTCTGGATCAAGCGTTAATCTCACGTGTTGTCTCTCGTCATTTCGATATTTTACAGTATGTGAGCAAGTCTGCCAGCACAATCCGTGCCGCCCTGAAGGAACCTGCCAAGCGCAAAGCTGCAGCTCAAGAAACGTTCACATACAAGACAGCCACGTGGGAAAACGGTGTCCAAGGCCCCAAGACCGTAGTTAGCAAGGTGGCCATCATCGATTAGCGTACTAGTAACAACTCTCTACTAGACGAATGCACTCGAATAAACTCTATTAAGTTGGAAAAGATGCATGGCCGTATTGGGTATCTTGGTTACTAATAGGAATTGACCTACACGTTGTCTCCTAATCCATTCGCCCCTTGAGTTCCTTGGTCGTGACTCCTTGCGGCGTAATGATATGCACAATTCCGCCCCACCCGCTGAGAGCATCCCGATCGGTGGACGCCAGGAGGGCTTGAGCGAGTGTCTCAAATAGCTGGTCCGGATCCATGTTAGGTTGGTAGAGAGTCTCGCACATTCCGTACAGGTTTCCAGTGCAGGTTCCGCTGACAACAAAATCATCCGCCAGGACTGTGGCGCCAATGAGATCACTTCCACTCAAGAAAGGCCTATTGTTTTCATCCAATCCAGCGACAATGGGTTCAATATAGTACGGCCCGAATCGCTTCTCGTACAATAGATTCGACAGCAAGTGTGAAAAGACTTTTGGTGACATGGCCCGCTCTTCATTAAGTTCATACAGTCCCAATCGATACTGGAGGAGATTGCGGACCGTCTGGACATCTGTGGCGAGTCCTGCTAAGCCGACGAAGAGCTTGTCACCCATTGGAAAAACCTTCTGAAAGTCGCACGCGACCGTCTGCGCTTGAAGACCCAAACGACGGTCGGAGGCAATCCCAACGCAATCCTTGCCGGCCATGGCAATCATGGCGGCACCATTGTACTCCAAAATAGACATTGTTGGCGTCAAGTGAATGAAATGTGAAGAATGCGACGGCGGGGAGGACAAGTGAAAGATTTGAGATCGAAAGTTGAGACAGTGTATTGTGTATTGTACTCTGTGAAAGGTGGGTACCGATAGCAAGTACTCCTACTCCAGTGTATTACAGGAGAAGCATCGGTGAAGGGATTTGCTTTCTCACCGAACTGTGCCGAAGCGTTCGGATATTCGACTTTCTACTGTATTGCTCGCAACTGGCGTTGACTCGGTGTACTGCTTACCGGCATTCCAGTACATGGTACCGTAGTACCATGCAACTGTAATAAGAAGCCCCATCCAGTGAAATGGTGTAGGTATTGCAATATATGGCATGCAATGTCATAGTGAATCGAACGCGTTTCCAACATGAGACTTGCTTCGCTTTGTGATGTCAGAGCTGTATGTTCATTTTTAGATTATTTACTACGTCAGGCTTCATCAGGAAGGTCCGGCCCATGCACGTTCCATCCGTACCGTTAGGGGCAGTTGAGATTGCGCGCCAGCCTTGCTCCGATTTGAATGATGCGAGAATTTTAGCAATGGTAATGATCCATCCGAGCCGGCAAGGTTGCTGCATCGTAAGCAAATTTTTCTTGACAGTAAGCAAATTATCCCGGTAAGCAAATTTTGTATGCAAATTTTTTCTGTAAGCAAATTCTTCTTTGCTGTAAGTAAATTCTATTTAGGTGTTTGAAAATTGGTATGTTTTTACGTAGAAAAGACAGTCCCCGTAAGCAAATTTAATCTCCCAGTAAGCAAATTTTGTAAGCAAATTTCTGCTTACAATAGATTTGCTTATGGTAAGCAAATTCCGTAAGCAATTTCATTCCGTAAGCAATTTTTTTTTTTCGCTGGGTAAGCAAATTTTCTTACAGACGTCAGCCGTGTCACCACCACGCCAGCACATCCAATTTTGCGCCAGCCAGACATCGATCGGAACTTGTTTCCCTCCCGGCGGGCGCGCATACTTCCTTTATTCAGGACTTCGCCCGTATTGCCGGACCTTCCAGGGTGCTACACAAGATGCCGTTTCCTGTTCGTAGAATATAGAATTTATGCATAGCTGCAATCTGCAATCCCAATGCTTGGTACTGGAGTACTGTACTTTACATGGTATATGTACAGTGTACATCATAGAACACTGGACTTCGGTGTATCATATGTCAGCATATGTTATATGGTGATCAGTGATCAGTGATCAGGTATGTCACGCCTACATTTTTTAGTATGAAAGTAGTAAGTATGTAGAATTCTCGTTTGATATGAGATGTCGTGATGCGGTGGTCTGTCCTCTGTTCCTGTATACGACTGATTCCAAGGTATTTGAAAACTCGCGGGCTTGGGTGGTGCCTGGTTTGGGGCCGCCATTGCAGATTGCTGTATGTACAGTACAACATGCACATGTACTCGGAGTACATTTTTTAAACGTTCTTAATGTGAGTGCTTGAAATGCATACGATGCTGTGTGTTGACACTTCATTCCAGGGTCTTTATTCGCAGTATAGTGGTCGGAATGATGTTTTTGTATCACATCAATGCATGTATATATCATGATCAATCTTGTAGTGTATGTACAGTACTATAGTACTTGAGTTGTACTCCAAGTTGTAATCATCCACTCTCACGCTGATGAGAGTTCTCGTACAGTACCAGTACCTACCATACCGACGACGGTATAAGATTGTTGCACACTACTATACACTGTATAGTAAATTGATAGGCGAGGATGCAATCCCTGGATTGTATCCAGTAGATTGAGATTTAAACATATGCATACATGATGATAGAATGCATTTATATTACCAAGATACAATACCAGGTGCTATGTACTTCCAATTCCAGTGGCAAACCTCGTATGACATAATTCGTAGTCTCAACTACACAAACTTATTATATAGAGAGTAGGCTCGGAGCATACAATATACCGGTATGTAGTCGAGTTTGCAGCTTGCCGTCCTCGTCTCTCTAGAAATTGTACTCTGACTTGTGTGTGACATTTTCTGATTCTCCGAGTACTCAAACTATGTACTGGAGTACTTTGCATTGAGTACGAGTACGGGAATACTCAGTAGTCAGTGGTACTACGCAAGTTGTACGGCGCCAACTGAATTCAACTTTTTGGCGCGATATTTTTCCCTCCCTCTTGACTGAAAAAGGCAGACCGGCGCTGCATGGGACAACTACTGGGGGCTGGGGGGGATTCAGTTTTAGTCCATAGAGGGAAGAAGGGCACATAACGACAACAATTCAGCTCTTTTCTTTCCTTATACCTTATACTCTTACTACAGGATTAGTACCTGATAGCTGGTACCTCTATTAAACTTAAGGTCTCGATTTTACTCTGTCAAGGACACGACAACAAGAACAGCAACGACGGGGTGTGTGGGATATGTCCTAGAATGGACAACACAATCGAGATGACGACACCGCAACCATGCAACAGGGGTGACACTGGTAGAATCGGAAGTGAAATGAATCCAACCGATACCGACTCATCATTAACAGATGCAAGCCCTGGTATTCGTTATCACTACCATCAACATCAGTATCGACATCGGGATGAAGGAAACGTCTATATTTGTGACAAGGCGATTCAGACGTCTCGCCGACCTGTTTCGTTTCCCAATTCTGGTCCTCCGATTAATGTGACAAGCCATCATGCTTCTCCACCAGCTTATGTGAACCATAGGAGACAACTTCCAGAAACGTCTCCTAATTCCGCGAATGCAGCGCGAGCCTTGTCGAGTCTCTTTCATCAGTGTCCGCCCGAGTACCATCAGCCGCCGCAACACCCGAACCATCATTACCATCAGAGCCAGCATCAGCATCACCATGCGCCGTATCCACCTCATGGACCTTCTCCGCCTTCTCCGTGGGGTGGTCCTCCTCCGCCCAGGTATACTTATCCTGCAGCGTCACAACATCAGCACTCCCCCTCTTGGCATCGCCAATCACCATATTCCACCGCTAGAAAAACCACCCCGCAAGTTGCATCAAGCTTTCACAACAGCAACCAGAAAAGCAGTAGTTCTTCTTCCTTTTTGTCATTGGCATCGAGCACTGGGAGCTTTGAGGTTAGTTTCTTTGTGTTCCAAATGACAGCTTATTGCACTTACGTAACATCGCTGTGCTCGAGCGCCATCCTTACCCTTGCTGACTGTAACCATTTCTTTCTCTCCCCTGATGAACCATATTACAGTCCCACTACGGTAATCCATCCATGTCCTCGCGAGAGACTTCTGCCTTACCTCGAAGTCATCAAGGTCAAGGCGCTCCGTCATACTACGCTCGGGCCCAATACCGTGAGTCATATCCCTCAATCTATCCTTATTCTGACCACAAACGCGAAGGACACACTCCCGTCGCATCCCAGCCAAAGAGATTGTTGCCCAACAACAATGATGACCTTCACGACGAAAACACCACCGATTTCCATTTGGTCACCCCAACTCCCAAAAAGATCAAGACTTCGCCTACGCCTTGCGAAGAATCCTACTCTCGCAAATCCAAATCCCTCGGCTTATTGTGCGAAAACTTTTGCAAATGCGACTGGTCTTCTGGTGTCATTGGCATTGACGAGGCCGCAAAGTTGCTAGGAGTAGAGCGCAGACGCATTTACGACATTATCAACATTTTGGAGTCCTTGGATGTCGTTCGACGCATGTGCAAAAACCGATATGAGTGGTTGGGGTTCGCACGTCTCCCCCAAGTCATGGCCGATATTCAACAGGAGGGGATTTGCGGGTGTCGCGGGTTGGCCGAGGAGGCGAGGCGATGGGGGATCATTGGGAGGGATGAAGTATTGGAGAGCGTTTCGGAGAAGGGACCGGCCAAGAAAAGTTTGGGCCGTCTCAGTCGGCAGTACCTACAGCTTTTCTTGGTTGGGAATGAAGTCATGTCTTTGACGGACGCATCGGATCGGATCATGGGTAAGGCCGAGGAACCAGATGACATTGATGATCCAATGGAACGCAAAGCAGCTGTTACCAAGGGGCAGAAAACCAAGATCAGACGTCTGTACGACATTGCAAACGTGTTGGCATCCATTGGTTTGGTGAGAAGGCCGACGGGGAACGTCGGACTCGACCTACTTTTGCGTGGGCATACAGCTGGACTCCTTGGGAGATTCGAGAGTTAATGGTCGGTGGGAGTCAACCAGAACAGCCGCAACAAGTCGGCCGGAATACTTCTGGTACCGCAGGGAGAGAGTCGTCGTCACCTCTTGATAGTAGCAAGAATATATTGGCTCATATTCACGAGCACGGTGCGCGTGAACCTGTGAGCCAAGACCGTACTACTTCGCAAGCCCGAGAGAATGATTGATTCAGGTTCACGAGCACAGTGCGCGTGAACCTGTGAGCCAAGAGCGCAATACTTCGCAAGACCGAGAGGACTCATCTCAGGCGTACAAGTAGTGCAATTTTGTAGCCACAAAATGTTAATGCTACTAATCGAAAACGAAGAAGTCAAGCTTGAATTTTAATCATTTACTCAGTGCGGTGTGTAATCATGACTCCATCTGTGCTGTCAATGATCATACGAATAATCTGGTTCATGAAGAGCAAATGAGCTTCTCGACGCAGCGACAAGGAGGGCGCTGTTACTGCGCCGCAAACCGGGGACCAACGAGGCTCGGTGGCCTTGCTTCGTCGATGAGATGGCATGGGCACTACGGCTGCGAGATAGGGAAGTTCCTCGTGCCTTCTCCGCAGCTCGCTCCATGCACTCTCGATTCTGCTGGAGGACGACTGGACGCCACAGTTGGATCACAGTCCTTTTGATGACTTTCGCCAACGGGTACAGGCCAACAAGCGTCCATCGTCCAACACGAAGAGGGCCTATTTGTACTACACCATCCAAAAATCGACCGACACATTTGCTAGTTGTTTCCATTTGAGGATTTGCAAGAAGCTCCAAAAGCAAGCCAGGGAAAATCCATCGTTTTACAAATGACTTTGCCCTGAGTGTCCCAGTTTGTGGATGCAGTTCACCAATGAAGAACGTAATCCCAACGTCCAAATACCGCATGATACCGATAATGAGTGCGGCCTGCATCACGCAAAATCGCAACACACTAATCCCATGGATTGGGCAGCGACGAAGCGTTCTTGGCAATACCAAGGAGGATGTTCCAATATGACCCTGTGTCGCTGTCGACGGAAGAATCCTTGTTTCTCGCCTTGTTCAGCAAACCAGGGAGCACATTGCTGCCACTCCGGTATAGGCTTTGGAACTATTTGAAACTCAAGAAATTGCTCAACGCTGATAGATTCCCCTGTCGTTGTATCTTTGTAATCTCGCAGCCTAGGTTGCAACGCTTGTTGCGCAATGTCGAGTAAGACACAGAAAACAAACACCACTTTCCAAACAAGAGCAAATCTAGCGTTCGGCCGAAGGAGCATGTGCTTGTTGACCAATTCTTTGGCTCTTTGTTCTAAGTCATCTTGTAACTGATACATGCGGCGCCTGTGATCGATCGAGACAGCGCAACCCCTCTGTTTCGCTGCTTTTGCCTCCTCCTCTAATTTGTCAAGTTCGAGTCTCATCAAGTCGTGTTGGGTCCTCGATACTACCAAGGAGGCTCGCACTGCCTTTTTGCAGTCGTCGGGCAATTCTTTCCTTCCGCGCCTTGAGCACTGCCATGAAGGCCTTAACCGTCTTTCGTGTCAGCATCCCCCGCACTGCGCACTGGATTCTAATAGCCGCGGCATGCTGTTGCTCCACAGGATCCATCCCATCCCAACGTTTCTTACGAAGTCGACAGGCTTTCATGACTGCCAAGTGTTGACGCCATGTCTTGAGTAGATCTGATGAATTTCCAAAGAATTTCGCAGTTTCTCCCATGAGCGGACCAAGATACTTGGTAAGCCGAAGTGTCGAGAAAAATATGCGAAGCCGTTTTGTAAACAGAAAAGGACGCCGAATGGCGAAGAAAATAAGGCGTCTCCAAAGAAGTCTGCGTCGCATTTCAACCTCTTCACCCAGAACCTGGTTTATCAGCATGGTGTAGGAGTGGATGAACGAGTAAATGAGACTGTGGGTCGACTCGATCGAAGTGAAACTCCGCTCCGTTTTACTTTGGCCTTGTCTGTCCATCAGCAAAGCCTTGACATGCTGGTTGTTTCCCGTCAGCACATACCATCCGAAAACATAGAATCCCACTGGAAGTAGAAGTAGCTGCAATCCGATCGTTTTGTAGTATGCAATCCATGCCTCTCCCACAGGATCGCGACACTCAGCATCTAAATCACCATTCAAAACCCTCCGTCGGTCGAGCTCTGTCAATAACTCGTCGCGTTTCCATTGAGCCTTCAAGAACGCATCTATGAACCAAAGTAGAGCAAACAGAACTCCAATCAGCGCGTGCCACTTGTCTAGCTCTTCGGTGCACTGTCGTAGCAAACCAAATAATGCAGAATGCTGCAGTGGAGCATCTTGTGACCTTCGAAAGAAGATGCGTTTGGGAGCAGTCGCTGAGTTCGTAAAGTATTCACGCAAGCAATATAGCCACACAGTCACGGCACAGTCGAGCAAGGCGACGATCCCCAAAGCAAGTCTCCACGATCGCGACTCGAAGGTGATGTAGCGACTGAGGCGAAATACCGACGTGTTGGTCGACGCTTGTGGCGATTCATCTAACACATCTGTGGGACTCTTGAAAGGAAATTCATTTTCTGGTGGCCATGTCGTTATTGTTGTCGGTGAAGACTGCGATTGTCGCGTCGGCATTGTTTGTTGCGTTAGCATTTAGTGCTGTGTATGCCAATCACACACGGTACATTCATGCTAATGTTTTCGTCTTGGTGTCAATTTGTGACACGCGAAAATTCTAACGCTTGAAATCGCGCTTGCGTCACACGCACCCGTGTACGACAATGTGTTACTACATTCCGACACAGTATACTCAGGCTGGACTACGAGAGCCATGTTCGAGAGAGAGCAGAGGACCGAACGCAAGCTACGGTAGATGGCAATTCTCTCTCGTCTTCACTGATCACGATGAGCTCAGTCGTCTGTACGGTCGGCACCCCTTACTATAGCTGGCAATCGAGACGGCGAGCTACTGTGGCGATGGCAGGATCCGCTAGAGTAAGGATTTAGTCCCGGGGTATTGAAAATATACAAATAACTGATTTCTAGTAGCGGATAGCATTCGAGTAACAAGTTCTATCCCAAGACTACGAGTGCAAGGATTATTGTAACCATATCTATATCGTTTTCATACTACCACATTTCCATCCCTAGTAGGACGGCGAGCTTCATCTACCCCATCTAACATGTATTGTACCTTTCCGAACTCTTTATTTCTTGGCCTTGACATTGGACCATCCAATAGTTGGGAGCTTGTAGAACTCGCCAATGTGACGAGGTTTGAACTTGTCCTTACCACGCTCCAAACACTCTGCAAGCATGATGGCACATTTGACGTTTGTGATCAAACTAACATCGAAATCAACAGCAGCTCGACGCATAATGTACCCGGCAGTGACCTCATCCTTTCGAGTTGAACCTTCACTGATGTTGATAACTAGGTCAATCAAACCCGATTTGACAGCCTGCAGTGCCGATCCATCACCGTCGTCATCCTCAGTCTCAGGCTTGTCAAGTGGAGTAATCCCAAAGTTTTCACGGTCGTTGTACCACTTGGCGGTTCCAGGTGTGGCAAAAACCTTGTAACCCATGGTGGTGAAAATCTTGACGGCTTGGAGGAACTCGTAGCGGAAGGTGTTGTTGAAGATGGAGATGAGAATGCTTCGATTCTTGACAGGAAGCTTGAAACCAGTTGCCATCAACGCCTGGATAAAGGCCTCGTGGGCATCTTCACCGAAGCAAGCGACTTCTCCAGTTGACGACATCTCAACACCAAGCATTGGATCAGCTCCTCGAAGACGAGTGAACGAGAACATCGGCGCCTTGACACAAACATAGTCGATGTCAAGAAGTGAGATGCGGTAGGGTTCTGCGGGGAGGCCACACATAGCCTTCGTTGCAAGGGAGATAAAGTTAACTCCCAAGGTCTTGCTCACGAATGGGAACGTTCGACTCGCTCGCAAATTGCATTCAATCACTTGAACATCATTGCCCTTGGCCATGAATTGAATGTTGAAAGGACCGGTAATACGTAGACCCATGGCGATGGCGCTTGCGTAGCGTTTAACTTGCCGAATGGTATTAACGTAAAGTTTCTGTGCCGGAAGAATAACAGTTGCATCTCCACTGTGCACACCAGCGTTCTCAAGATGCTCTCCAATAGCATAGTTCAGGATTTTGCCTTCGTTGGCGACGGCATCAAACTCGATTTCCTTTGCGTTGATAATGAACTTCGTTATGACAACTGGTTTGTCAGCGGCAACATCTGCCGCCAAGTCTAAGAAATTGCGAAGCTGTTCTTCATCAGCAGCCACCCGCATCGCTGCTCCCGAGAGGACGAAACTTGGTCGCACAAGGACAGGAAAGCCGACCTTCTCAGCGAATGTCAGCGCCTCGTCGTTGGATTTCAAGACAGACCAACTCGGTTGGTTGATGCCCATTTGGTCCAACATATCCGAGAACTGGCGCCTGTCTTCGGCACGATCGATGTCGCCAGCAGCCGTACCAAGAATCGCAACTCCACTCTCAGACAAGGGGCCTGCCAAGTTGTTAGGGATTTGTCCGCCGACCGAAACGACCACACCGTATGCACCCTCGCGCTCATAGATGTCCAACACGCGCTCCAGACTGAGCTCCTCGAAATAAAGCTGATCACTCTCATCGTAGTCAGTGCTTACGGTCTCGGGGTTGTAGTTGACAATGATGCTCTTGAAGCCATCTTTTCGCAGCTGACGGACGCACGACACAGCACACCAGTCGAACTCAACACTTGATCCAATACAGTAAGCTCCACATCCAAGCACCATTACACCTCGGTCCTTGGCCTCCTGAAGATTCTTGTTCGCTGCTTCGGTGTTGAAAAATCTTGCGCGGTTTTTGAATTCCGAAGGAGAATCTAAACTCTTCTGCCTCTCGACTTGAGAAAAGCGGTAGGATGTTTTCAATGTCTCGGCGTGGATGCTCTGCTCAGGATCGTCTTCGTCGCCGGAGTAAGTCATATACAAATAGTTCGTCTGTGCGGGAAACTCAGCAGCAAGTGTATCGATTTGCTTTACGCAAGGAATAACACCCAAAGACTTTCGCATGTCGCGAACACGGGCTTCGCCGTCGAGTCCGGTCAAACCAACGTAGCGAGCGATTTGTCGGTCACTAAAGCCTGCCATTTTCAGAGATTTCATGCGATCCACGCCATTCTCACGAACCAGGTCGTCCAAGCTCCCGCAGTCTTTCATGACTTGGCGCATCTCAGCAATATTCTTGAGCTTGCAAAGAAACCACTTGTCAATCTTAGTTGCCTCGTAAACTGCATCCACTGTCCAACCTTGTTCCAGAGCAGACTGCACAGCGAACAGTCGAGTATCTGTTGGCGTTCGAAGTCGTTCCTCTAATGCCATGGAGTCGTCAACAAGACCGGACTCGTCGCCCTCCAGGCCGTCGAGGGATGGGTTCACCATTCGACATGCTTTCTGAATCGTCTCTTCGAAGGAACGGCCAATGGCCATGACCTCACCGACACTCAACATAGACGATCCCAACTTATTGCTGACGCGTTGAAACTTCTTCAAATCCCAGCGAGGCATCTTGACAACACAGTAATCCAAACTGGGCTCGAAACATGCGGTTGTGGTCTTGGTCACGGAGTTGCGAATGCTGACCAAGTTCCTTCCAAGGGAGAGCTTTGTGGCAACATAGGCCAGAGGATATCCGGTAGCCTTGGAGGCCAGGGCCGAGGAACGGGAAAGACGAGCGTTCACCTCAATAATACAGTACTCTTCGCTCACAGGATTAAGCGCGTACTGAATGTTGCACTCACCGACGATCCCCAAATGACGCACCACTTTTAAGGCGGTACGGCGAAGCATGAAATACTCGCGATTGGTGAGCGTCTGCGAAGGGGCGACGACAATTGAGTCACCGGTGTGGATACCAAGTGGATCAAAGTTCTCCATATTGCAGACAGTAACACAATTGTCACTGATGTCGCGGACAACTTCGTACTCAAGCTCCTTCCAACCGCGCAAGTCCTGGTCAATAAGAATCTGGCTGCTGCTCGCAAAGGCCTTCGTGGCAAGGTCAATCATTTCATCGTCATTCGCAGCAAATCCAGACCCAAGACCTCCAAGAGCAAATGCTGCTCGCACCAAGACAGGATACCCAATCTTTCTTGCGGCGTCGAGTGCCTCCTCCACATTCGTTGCGCTGTAGGAGAGAGCGATCGTTTCGTTGATTTCCTTCAACTTGGCACTAAAGATTTCACGGTCCTCTGTTGCCTCGATGACTGGGATCTGTGTTCCAAGAACTTCCACACCCGCGGCCTGGAGCTGGCCTGTCTTCCAGAGCTCCATGCCAACGTTCAAGGCTGTCTGTCCACCCATGGACACAATAATACCGTCCGGCTTTTCTTTTTGGATGATATCCATGACAACAGATGGTCGGATTGGCAAAAAGTAAACGCGGTCGGCACAGCCGTGAGGCTCGTTGGATTGAGACGTTTGCACGGTGGCGATGTTTGGGTTGATCAGAATGACTTCAATACCCTCTTCCTTCAAGGCCTTAATGCACTGACTTCCTGAGTAATCGAATTCACCCGCCTGGCCAATACTGAGACCGCCACTTCCCACCAACAACACCTTTTTGTAGGTTTTGCGGGTGTAAGAGTGTCCGTCGTGTAAGACAAGAGGCTGTGGAATGTTGTCAACCCTGCCGACAAATCTGTCAAAGAGAAAGGCCGTGTCCAATGGGCCGCCATTGGCTTCAGGGTGGAATTGTACCGAGAAGAACGGTTTGGTGGTGTGCACAATACCCTCGTTGGTCATGTCGTTGGCATTCATGAAGAGAGGCTTCCAAAACTCAGGCAGGGAATCAGTGTCTACCGCAAATCCGTGATTCTGTGGAGTGATGTAGCAACGACCTGTCCTCAAATCAATGCATGGCTGGTTCATTCCACGATTTCCGTACTTCATCTTGTAGGTTTTCGCCCCCGCAGCCAAGGCCAAAAGTTGATTACCCAAGCAAATGCCGAAAATGGGCTTGTCCAAAGTCAAAGCGTATTTGATCGACTTGATAGTTTCGGCGCACATGGCAGGATCGCCAGGTCCGTTTGAGATGAAGAGACCCTGCCAGTCGATCTGACTTGGGTTTGCTTCCAAGTCGTAATCGAAAGGAACAACACACAGTTTGACCTTGTGAGTTTCGACGAAATAACGGATTATGTTGTACTTCATTCCGCAGTCGTACGCAAGAATTGTCGTCAAGAAGTCCTTTCCGTAGACGACAACGGATTTGGTTGAGACTTCGGCAACAAGATTGCGCTTGTTGGGATCTTCAAACATTTCAGGTTTGATCTCTTGGCGAGCGCAGTTCTGCGATGCAAGCAGGGGGTGAGGAACCACTCACATGGCGTCAAAATGGTCACATCTCTCAAGGTGAATGCCTCGACGTACCACATCTATTCGACCCAAGATCGATCCGTGTTCGCGCAACTTCTTTGTCAAAGCACGCGTATCGACGCCATACATCGCTGGGATGTTGTTGTCCGTCAACCACTGTGACAGTGACTTCTGCGCGGCCCAATGGGAGTGCTCCCACGAGTACGACGAAACGACAAGACCCGAGATGTGAATGGAGTCGGACTCAAAGAAAGTCGGCAGACCGTATTGATCTTTGACAGACTCACAAGGGACTCCGTAGTTTCCAACGAGAGGATAGGTCAAGACCAGGATTTGACCTCGATACGAAGGATCCGTTAGCGCTTCGGGATATCCGACCATACCAGTGTTGAAGACGACTTCGCCCGACATTGAAGTCGGGGCTCCAAACGAATGACCCTCAATCGTTGACCCATCGGCGAGATACAACAGAGCGGGGGGTCCCTGTAGTGAGTGGTGATAGAGTAAAATGTGAGCAACAACAAGTCATGGCAGCAACGACTCATCGAAAACGATTTTTTTTGCCGACGACGAGTTAAGTTCCCGAGCCCAGTGCCACTCCGTGTTCGATCCAAGACTCTTGAGGGGAATCAAGAATTCTGCCGCGCAAATCGTCAAAGATCGACAAATGCTGCCGATAAATGGTACGAACCTTGAAGTCGAGACGTTCAAGTCCTTGGCAGGCATTATCATCCGTCATGGTTGTAGCTAGTCCCATTGTCAAGGCAGCAACACAAAAGAGCATAGTGAAGTCAGAGAGTGGTTTGATTGAACAGTCAAGTTACCCATCAGATTCTCACCTTCGCGTTTCGTTCGAATATTTTTTAATGATTTCTTGGAAAAGGTTTTCAGAAATCCGATGGCTGGGCAACTGGTACTGGTTGTCAGATCTGGGCTTTGTAGTTTCAGCTTGTGAATCATTACTGACATCATCATTGACGATGCGTATACAATTTATTACGGAAAGCGTGACGTCGATATTAATAAATGTGATGAATTTTCAAATTTCTTGGTTTTTGCGATACAATTGCACCTCAAACAGTAAATCAGTCTCCACTGATGAACAACCCAGACACGATCTGAGGCCAACACAGAACTATGTGGAAGGGCGAATGCCCTTGGACGCATTTGACCTTGGGTGCACGTTCGCCTTTCCTCTGGTATGGTGATTACGCTTACATCGGTAGTAGATTTGCATCCTGGAGGTGTCAGCACAGCACTTGGTCCGAAGTATTAGGGCGCAAGTAGGTTGGACAGCCGACAAGTACCACTGCACCAATAAGCTACTGTAGTTGTCGGCAATTGATTTACTACTTATCGCACTTGGAATAGCGACAGAGCTGCCCTTCACGGTATCGCTGACAGGCATCCGGTGGTTTGTGGCACCAGAGTTTGATATTCCTTGACAGCTCAGTCTTCTTTTTGTTTCAACTGATAGCTGATAGTCCATCATTCATCCAGTGCGGTGCAACCCCAAGGTCATGGACTATGAGCCGTGCAGTCACACACATAAAATCTACACTAACGGATAGAGGCAGCGAGTTGGTCCTAGAAACCAAACCGTCTCAGCGAGTGTTGATATAACTGAAAGGCGGTTCGACTTTTGGAGGGCGCTCGCCTTGCAATCGGCAGACTCTGCCACTACCATTTCTCGCCATTGGCTTGTTCGGAAATGTACGTTGCCACATCTTCCCATTGGTCCCCCGTCAGCTTTCCACCTTCAACTCGGAAAAATACTAGTTTCTTGTGCTGTAGGCTGTTTGTAAGGAACCCCTTTATCGCGGCTGGATCCATACCAACGCCATATTCCAAAAGAGCTTCTTTCTTCAATGTCCTTTTCTCATTCACTAGGTTCGAACCTCCAATGTGGCATCCTGCGCAGTTGTTGATAAAGAGTTGTTCGCCTCTGCCAACATCTCCGGCAATCGCTGGCGCAGGTAACAACACGACGTTGGACGCCACAGTCACCAACAAGGTCGTCGCTGCAGTCACTGCGTCGACCCCGTTGCGATTCATCCTGAAGCCAGCACCAAAGGCAGCGTTGTGGCGCTTCTGGGTAGCACTGGCTAGGTTGCCGCTTCCAGCCAGCAAGAGAGCGATTACGACAAGTGCGAACTTCATCGTGAAATGAGTTCGGAGTGATTACTGTATGCATACAGTACTTTATATATGAAACGTTAGGGGTACACAGTACACAGTACTACTCGTTGCTACTGGTAGTAGTACTACCGGTAGTACCATGGTGCAGGTACAGTACAAGTACCAGGTATGCACACTACACAAAACACCGTGCCCTCCTTTAGGCGTGAACAGTGAGCAAGTAGTACAAGTGTACAAGTACCTGGTACAGTACCAGGTACTTGTATAATAGTCCCGGAAGGGGAGCACAGTACCAATACCACAATATACACACTTTACCGGTGATACTCATGTGTACTACATGTACGACAACGAGTACTCTGTGCACTCGTACTGCAGTACAGTATATGGTACAGTACTCCAGTACAGAGGTAAAACATGAAAACCCTCGTCGATTCAGTGCTGCAGCGATGACCGCATGAGTAGAAAGGCCGGTGGTTACCATCAACAATGCTATCGATTTCGTCCCCTCGCATTCTCCAACTGCTCTTTGTCCTCCCTTACATTAGCATAGCCGCTACAGGGTTGGCCTTGATCACGGCTAGCACCCTGTTTATTGCGAAGCTACTTGGTTGCCTCCATTTGTTTCTGTTCATCGGGTACTTAGTTGGAATCTTGGGAAATCACACTGCCAAGTCATACGTAACCTTCCTAAACACAGGTTACTTGGTTTGGAGCGTCGTGGCAGTCCCGTTGCTTGGAGTTTCGTTCTCAGATCTCGGCGTGCCCCTAATCTTGCATTTGTTCTGGCTGCCTAGACTCGTCCGTCTGCTCGCGGTCGTGGCGATCCCTTCCGTCTCCATAATTGTGCCCGGAAGGTTGATTCTCGGAAATGGAATGGCAGCATCGTCGGAAAGTATCCTTATGGACTATGGTGTGACACACATTGTTGACATACGTGAGGGAGATAGCAAGGCAGGGGATCCTTCTGGTGCTGCTTTTGAAAACGTGTTACGCTTGAAGTGGAATGCTAACGACGTGGAACCAACCTCCAAGAGACGGTCGACTTCATCGACCTAGCAGTCAAGGAAAGAACGGACGCGGTGGTGTTAATTTACTGTCCTTCTGCTGTCTGCTTGTCACCTACAGTGGTTGTGCATTGGCTGGTATCGACAGGTCGCGTATCGGATGTCCAAGCAGGCCACAGATTAGTAAGAGAGGCGCGACCTGTTGTGGATATCGACAGCAATTACATCCAAGCCCTAGAAAACGCGAACGAATTGAAAGTTGACTAAGTTGACGAAGCCACGTGACCATAGTGTTGCAAGCGAAAGTGTGCGGTGCGCTAGCTCCGCCTCAATCCGTGCGCTTCTTTGAGTTAGTTGCTATCAGCTGTCAACTGTGCTGGGAACAATTTGAGACCAGTGCTCGAACTGATATCAATTCCATCATTCATGGAGCCGCTGATCTAAGTATCTGTCGGATTTGTCGATTGCCGGTTGTATGTGGACCGGTAGTTTGTTCCTCGTATTGGGAACGGTCCACTGTCCACTGTACTACAGTAGAGGTGAATCTACGCTCTGGGTACTGGGGACTGGGGGATTCGATACTGGCATACTGCAAGTACCAGGTACTCGTAAGACTGTATTGAATCATCAACTCAACCTGACGCTATGTACGAGTGACGTGTGTTCGGGCAAATCTACCACCATGATCCATGATGTGTTCGCCACCACAATACTGAACCTTCTGTTTCACTGATAATCCCTCGTTGAAAGGAATCGACGACTCAGTTCATTACAGCCTCACATTACGTCCTCACATTACGTTGTTCTAGAATCATGAAGCTCCTTGCCACTTCCCTCCTCGTCCTTTTCTGTCACTCTGAGGCTTTTACCCCCATCCCGAAGTCATTCGTTGTTTCGAATGTCGGAAGTGGTGCGTTTTCTGTCGAATCTACGACTCCTGTTCGCTGTTGTGGTACCCACACTAACCTCTCTCGCGCCGCTCTCCCTCACACAGTTCCTCGTTTCACTTCACTCGGCATGGCTGACCTGAATGAACTGTCCCTCGAAGAAGAAGTGGAGTTGCTCACCCAGGAAGAGATTACCAAGGTAAAACGGGCGTCCAACCTCCGCAATGCCAACGGTGTGGACTATGCTCCGTGGATGGGAATCAGCGAAGAGGACGAAAACCGAATCAAGCAAATGATGAAGGAGCGTGCCAGTGCCCGTCGTAAGCGTCAGGAGCAAGAGAAGGATGTTTCGGGGGCTCTCTTTAGTGACAGCCAAGCGCAAGAACTTAGTGGAACAGGTCTCAAAACAAAGGTAATTGACGGAGCTGTGGAACTCGAGTGGGCAACGAATTCTGAGAAGGATACGAAGGGATTTCTTGTAAAGCGCCGTCCTACGAAAACTTCGGAGTTCCAAATTGTCGGAAGTTACAAGGACTGGGGTCCACTTCAGACGAAGGGACCGGAGGGAGGCGTTTATCGATTCCTCGATACAAGTGCTGCTCCAGGAAGTTGGGTCTACCGCATCAGCGAAGTCGATCTAGATGGTAAGGAGAATGATGTTTGCCAATGTTTGGTGGATGTGCAAACCGAGGAAGAACAAAGAGGTGCAGTTATTGCGGCTGTGGGAATCTCCGTTGTTGCAATCCTCTCTGTTATCGCCGGAGTCCTGCTCGACCCGATGGATGGGTTTTAATCGACTGTTTATCGCAATCGATGGAATACTTGCATAGATGATTTGAGGCGAGGGCATAAGAGGGATAACGTACCGTAGCTCGCTCTCGAATGGCAATCGCCCAGACGAAGTTCCCTTTCTTTTATGTGCGTTTCGTACGAATGAGCGATAGTGCTGGTACTGGAGTAGAAAGATTTTGCAGAAAGGTTCTCCATCAATTCCAAGCTGTGGATAGAGGACGTTTTCCCGCTTCGCTTTGTTGCGGGGATGAAAAAAGTGGAACCTACGCCGAAGACACGCGTTGAGTCTGAGTTGTAGCCGTGCAGTGTTGCTGTGCACAACACATGCATATTTCCGAAATAGGCATAGTTGTGCCGATCTCAAATATGCATAGTCAAACAAGCAATCTCAAAACACACACACATTTCCGAAGATGCGTAGTCACGGATCACGGCCTTTGTTCATGTTGACTATCTACTAGCAAGTATTCATAAAATCCCGTGACCGTCGCCCGCTGGTCAACAGAGTGCTTGCGATGAGCATTGTATGGAGTATGGTGTATGGTGTACGCCAGAGCTCCAGAGTACCTGATACAACTATATCGACACAATAGCATGGGGGCATAGGTACTCCGAGTAGTAATTATGTATCGAGCACTGTACTCCTATTGACACAGTATAGGGTAAAATGTATGCCATAAAAGCTCAAGATAAGCCAGGCGGTACCCGGTAGCACCACACATCCGACAATGCTCACGAGTGAAATAAATCGCGAATCATGCCTATCTTTAGTTGCACGCGAACACTCAAGCTTCTGCCTCAGACTGGACTTCAGCCTTTTCGACGTCATGTTCAAGGTCCTTCTCCACTTTGTGAACAGAAACTGCAATACTGTCCAAATGATCCAAGCACCACTTAACAGCGTCTTGAATCGATACAAAGATATGCTCGCGACCGACTTCGTCAGCAAGCTGACTTTTGACAAACAGGTCCATCACATTCACGCTGGGGTTGGCGAAGACAAGCTGAAGGTCGCGGTCCTTGTAGCCGGATATCATCTCATGTAGAATGTGGAGAGCGCTCGAGTCCACATGTGAAACGGGGATGAGATCCAGAATCAGGAACTTCACCTCAGCGTCGCCACGTGATGCCAACTCCTCCTTCGCCGCTTTCTCGTATTTGCCAAGTTTGGTGCGGATGTTGTCCGTATTGGCAAAGTAAATAGGAGCATCGATTCGAACCATGACGATGCCGTCGTAGCGCTCAGCTTGAGGATATTGCTTCACGTTTCTGTAGACGTTGGATCCCGGCAAGCGACCAAGGACGGCGGTGTGCGGAAAGGCACTCTCATAAATGATCAAGAGAAGCGAAACACCGACGGAAATTGCCAAACCCATTTCGACTCCAAGCAGGGTCACCCCCAAAAAGGCGCACATCCATACTCCGAAGTCGAACTTGTGGACCTTCCAGAGGTAAATGGCCTCGGTGTAGTCAAACAGATTGATGACACCAGAAATCACGATCGCAGAGAGTACAGCTAATGGCTATGGAATTTCAATGGATATCACGTACATGAGCAAAAACATCGATGGTTGTGATTCAATCAGAATGCAAGCAAGCACTTACCATGTACTCAAAGACATCCGTCAATAGCAGCAACACTATGCCGACCAAAAAAGCTGTAACAATTCCAGTCACGCCACTCTGAGCGCCTGAGGCACTGTTCACAGCAGATCGGCTGAAGGATCCTGTCACCGGATAGGCTTGACTCATGCTGGCCACGATGTTTGCCACACCCAAACCAATAAGCTCCATCGAAGACTCGATTTCGTACTTATGCTTGGCTGCCAACTGCTTGGCAATAGCAATTGATTCCATGAAGCCGATAATTGTAATGGCCACAGCAGTCTGCATGAGTGCGCCAAAGTCTGCCATCGGAAACCAAAGCCCAACGGTGAAATCGGGGAAACCTTGGGGAATGTAGGTAACGGTGGGAATGCCGTTGGCACCAAGGTTAAACCCGTAAGTGACGGAGATGGTGACCACAGTCACGAAGATAGGCCCAATTGCACGAAGCCATTTGTACTGCGGGAGCCTCTTAGAAATTTCCTTCAGTATAATCAAGGCGGCAAGGGAAAAGGATCCCATCAAGAACGATTTGTAGTTGAACTTGTTAAGGCTTTGAAAGACATTTGCGAGAATCTTTTCCACGTTATCACCATCAGCATTCACGCCAAGAATGCCCTTCAATTGAGACAATCCAATAATGATCGAAGCACCGGAAATGAAACCACTAATGACAGCATGGGACATGAAGATAGTGACGAAACCCAGGCGCAACAGCCCCATAATCAAGTTGAGTACGCCGACCAAAAAGGATGTCTGGATCGCAAGAGTAGTGTAGACTTGAACATAGTTATCCGCATCTTTGGAGATTCCAAGCTTATCCATTTGATTCGATAAGCCCGTCCCAAGCATGAGACTCACGAGTGCCACGGGACCAATGGCGAGCTGACGAGAGGAGCCAAAAAGAGAGTAGGCCCAAATGGGAAAGAGGGCACTGTAGAGACCGTACTCCACTGGCAATCCTGCAAGCTTCGCATAACTCATGGATTGAGGAACTACCATGACACCGACTGCAAGACCAGCAAGGATGTCGGTGAAGAGTTTTGTCCTCCAATCGTAGACACGAAGCCACTTGTAACAAGGGAGGAAGGTACAGATCCAATCGTCTCTGGTTTTCTTGCTCGAATTCTCATCAATAAAGGCTTCGCGAACCTTTGCGCTGAAAGGCTTTCGCGTAGATTCAACCTCCGGCACCGAATGTCGCTTGCTAAGGGTTTCATCTTTGTTGATATGGTTCAAGTTGCGTCGATGGATGGATTGGAAAAGACTTCGTCCCCGTACACCTCCATTCAATTCCTCCTCTGCCTTACCGGCATGCGAGCCGGACATGAGGGTGTTATCGTCGCCATCAGCGGAATGAGGGTTGTTTTCGATTGTCATGAAGCTATCGCGATCGTGTCAAACCAACGAAAGTGAGCCTTCAGTAGAGGGTAAATTGTAAACTGCGCGGAATCGTTTATGGTCGGATCGTTCGATCTTTTTCGCATTCCGAGGGGGGTCGTCTGGGTTGACACTGCATGTGCATTAATCGAAAATGACGAACGACACCGTCACGCGGGAGTGGAACATAAAGGAAGCGAATTGTTCTATCCAAAACGCACTCGGATTTCGTTGTTTGTTGACAGAACGTCTCCTGGGTCCTGGGAGATGCGGGAAAGTACTCTTTGGAGGTAAACTAGACAGTAGACCGCAGACTACTACGGTACACTATATTGTAACCGTACCTTAACCACCCGCTTACAAATACATTGTACGAATGCGATGTAACTTGTGTCTAACGGTAGACCTTCATGCGACTTGCGACCGTGAATCAACCTTCAATATCACATACTCCGTGGTGGTACTTGTACTTGAACCTGTTACAAGTACTCCGTGTGGACGAAGCGGATATAGGATATATGCGTACACACTTAGGCGGTGTGTATACAGCAAAAATTTTCTGAACTTGGATCCAAGTTTCGAAGTTCCCAACGGAATCTTAGGAAAGAATTAGTTGTTATAATTTCGTCCTGGTCCAGTTGCATGTATACAGGATAGTTGAAACTTCGAATCCAAGTAGGAAACTCCCAAGTTTTCTTGTGAAGAAAACGAACGTGAGTAGCTCTCCTGACATGCGTTTTGTACGACGATGTGTCAGGTGCTGCGTACCAGTATAGGACTTGACCAGATGCACAAAGCACACGGCACAACAAACAATGCAGTCCCCGTTGTCTCGTCAAACCTGACATGAATGCAGGTATCTGGTTGCTATTGTAAAGGTACTCTCTAGCTAGAGTAGAGTATGCTCATTGTTCAAACAGATTCGTCATTCGTCATGCGTGTGCGGAAGTAGCGTACCTGGTACACTTGAACCTGGTACGCTACAGACACCAAGGACAACTGTAACGCACAACACGCAACGGGCACAACGCAACACGCAGTCGTCATCGACCCTCACAGCTGCATATAAGATGCAGAAGACTTGCGCGCAGAATGACAACATGGTGGAAGCGCTCCTTGATTTGAGTTCTTCACCTCCAGTTGTGGGGCATCTCTTCAGTCCTGCGCTTTGTGTATGGTAATCCCGGCGGAGGACGAAAGCGACCAGATCGTGGTTTGTGACATGATTCTTCACCACGACCCATCTGGGATGATCAGGAACATTCATCTTCAATTACACATCTTGATCGCGCCGCCGCCACCAGCGCCGGTTGCTTCTCGAATCCTTCCACTACGTCACATTGAAACGTGTGCATCATCGTTGACGCATGTTTTTGGTGCGCATTATTTGCATAAATGTTGTTGCCTTCCCTTTGTCGAGGAACTCATTAAGAATGCTAAGCATTGTCGCACTTGCTATCAAACCTAGTATAGAAATACACGATTCGTAGCAACGTCTTTCACTATTGTCTTAGACAAAACAGCTAACATTACATGCTCCAACACCAGATGAGGTTGCCTCGTGTGAATTGTGCACAACACCACATTCTCGCTTGTTTCGGTCGCTACAATGGCTGGTGGTAAAGTCTGAGTTTGATGCTACTTGATCACCTGCCTCAGCATGAATGCCCCCATCATCAAGCGGCTGATGAGCATGTGGTGTTCAGGCTCATGGTCAAATGGCTCACGCAGACGATGAATGCACTCGCTTGGAGTAAGATGAAGAACCGCGCGCAAATCGAGCGCATGCAAAACTTGGATAACAATTGAAACCTACGCTGCACTGGACTGCGATGCCATCGTTGTACTGTGCTACTGTGAGGTCATCCATTGAAATGTGAAACATGATACGCTGTACTGTCCGGTCTCTAATTAATTTCGTACGAACTACCCGAAATGTCAAGTGCCACTTGACACGTTCGACGAGTTTGTCGTTCATACGATCGAGTGCCGAATTTTACTGTAGCTTATAATTTCTCAGAACGTACTTTGTGTGAAACCTTCCTACAGTAATTTTCCTACGGTACTACGTACTATTTTCTACGATTAGAGTATCATCTCCGGTGATAGTCTCAAGTGGTTATTTTGCCCAATCTATAGGCTAACCCCCTCACGCTTCCTTCCAGGCAAGCCAATTCCTCTCTAAAGGAATTTATTGTCTCCTTTCCAAGGACTCAAGTTGATCCTTTCCAAGGATCTGTTTCCCGATTGCTCCGCAATCGTCTACGCTGCAGCCCTAAGTCAACGCCGTTGACTACTCTACGGTTTCCAACCTACAAGCAAGTCTCTCCGAGCGCCTAAGTTACCAACTAGGCTACTTATTCTACGTTTAAACGCACGCCGTGCTAGTCCTATTCAAGAGCTTCCCAAGTTTGTCTTCCTGATCTCTCCGAGATGGCGTCTCCGACTCCAACTTCTGACCCCGTCACCGCGTCCCCGACGCCACCTGTCTCCGACCCTATCGTCGCCTCTGATAGGCCCGATAAGCCCATTATGGGCAACATTGTCTCCCTTTCCAGGGACGATTGGTCCGCTTGGACTGGCGGTAAGCCAGCTCCTGGTTGGGTCGGCCTCGATCCGAGCGCTGCCGACGACATCACGTCACCAAATCAACTCCGCCCTGTCCATGCCTCCGCCTCACAAAAGGGGTACAACTTTCGTCGTACCGGCATGACGACTCTATTTACCCAAGCGAGCAGTCTCGTAGACTTCCAGAACGCCGTTTGGGACCATCTCGTCGATTGTGGGATGGATACCATTGCTTATCTCCCCGATCCCGAAAGCTCCTCTGTGATGACAAACGTTGTCAGGAGCCACTCCCGCTACACCGTCGCGACAGCAAAGACTCTCAGCTCCCAGCAGATTCTTCGTTACGATAAGTATGACAAGTCGAACGACCTCGCCGCCACCAAGTTCCTTCTCTCGTCTCTCGATCCCGCTCTCATGAGCAAGATCAAAGAGAAAATGGACGACGACGACTCGTTTCACGTCGTCTGGCTTCAGTTGATCAAGACGATCCAGTCGACGTCGATCGAGCGCTTTGAAGACCTGAAGGCCGCGATCAAGGCTCGCCACCCGTCCCAGTACGCCGGCGAAAACCTCGAAGCCCTCGCCGCTGATTATCGCAAGGACGCACGTGAGCTCACGACGGCAGGTCAGTACGACCACAACCTCACGCTCACGATGCTCAAGACTTTCTTTGGCCGGAGGAGCCGGAAACGAAGACTTCCGCCTTCCGTTCGACGAAGCAGCGACTTGATCAGGCGCTCCTTGACATTGGGTACAAGGAAAGTCAGGCGCCCATGCTCACATGGTCGCCGAGAAATTGACGTTCCAAGATATTTGTCGCCAAGCTGAAGACGCGTACCGTACGCAATTTGACAGAAAGGAATGGCCTCCAGCGAGTCATGCACCTGATGTCCGAGCTCCGTCTGCGACGTTTGGCAATGTCGCAACTGCCCCGCAGGTATCTCCCGAGCCGAGGTACTTACGTTGATTCAGTCCCAGGCATCCGGGACCGAAACTCCACGAAGAAGGGCAATTGCCACAAGTGTGGAAAACCCGGTCATTGGGCGAACAAGTGTCCGGAGCTCAATCGTAAGTCCGATCGTCCTCCCCTCTGGGTCCCGCCAGGATCGCACCAACAAACATAAATCCTGGCGCACAATTCCACCACTTCCCGGAACTAGCAATTCCAAGAAAGTGAAGGATAAAACCTTCAACTGGTGCGAGAAGTGTCGTCGTTGGACCGTCACGCACACGACCGCCACTCACACCGGTGGAGAACGTCGTCCTCCCGCTCCGACACCGTCGCCAAGGGCAAATCTCAGCATTTTGGCGCCGGATCCCTCCGTTTGGTTCCTTGACTTCCCCGTCAAACCAAACGTCACGTCTCCTCCTCGTTCGCTCTTAAACCTCATCCGAGGTGCGAACCCATGGCTACTCTTCGCTCTTTCCCTCGCCATCTGTGTCATTGTTCCTAATTTGGTTACGTTGGCTATCTATCTTGCGTCCGCCATCCCATGGACGACCATTTTGGTTTGGGTCGCCAACAATCTTCACCAAGTTTTGCTCCGCCACCCAACACTCGCGTTCGCTCCCACCGTTTGGATTGCTCTTCTCTTCATGTCCGTCTTGCCCCCGAAGTCCTTTACGCAATCTCCCGTCGCTCCGACGGCTCCCTCGTCTCCTCCGTTCACGCGTCATCAACGTCGTCGCTTCTCGCGACTCCTCAAGAAGTCGTTCGCTCCGCCACGCTTCAATTCAGGCATTCGCGTCAACAAGCTACACCGTTCGTACCCCCTCCGTCTCCGACAACGGGGATATGTCGCTTCGCGACCTCCTACGGTTGCTGAGCGCGACGACTTTCGTCACTTCGCGACTCTCAAAGAACGCGCACTCCGCCTTCAACGTCGCGCCGACAAGCTTCGCACTTCTCGTCGCCCTGCACCGTTGCCGCCTACCACAGGCCAAAAGGGAGAGGGATACACCAAAACCAAGCGTTCGTGTCCTTCCTGGTGCTCCAAACGCCCACGTTCGTCGCCACGAACCGCGAAGTATTGCCCTGTGGCACCCGCCAACTCGCCCGACCCGTTCGCAATCGCTCCGCTCACGTTCCACCAACGCGCCGCCGCCAACAAAATCCTCTCGCACGTTCATCTGGCATGCCATTCGACGCCGCTTCGCATGGCTCTTCAGGCTCCCGCTCGTATGCGAGAAGCCCTCGGACCCAAAGCAAACACGAGCCCCATCATTTGGGACTCGGGCGCAAGCATTTCGATCACTCCCGACCTCTCCGATTTTGAAGGCCCTGTCACGTCGCCCGGAACGATCACGCAGCTAAAAGGCATCGCCAAGGGTCTACAAATTAAAGGCCAAGGCGAAGTCACTTGGGCTGTCCACGATCAGCTTGGAAACCTCCGACTTCTCAAAGTCCCCGCGTTTCATGTTCCCAACATCAAAGTCCGACTCCTCTCGACGTCCAGTCTCCTCCAGACTTACCCTGACGAAACGATCACCATTGAACCGAATCGTCTGACGCTCAGTGGCGTCCCGAACGACGTCAACCGAGGACCCGTCACTGCAAACGTCAACCCGCAGAACAATCTCCCAACGTCGGAAGCGTACAACGCAACCGATCCTTTCAAGGCCGCCGACGCTCTCGTTTCGATTGTGAATACCGTTCACGAACGAAACCTCAACCTCAATGAAGCAGAGAAAGAATTGCTTCGTTGGCACTATCGTTTGGGTCACGTCGGCTTCAAGAAGGTCCAGTTCATCCTGCGTTCCGGCGTCGTCAGCAAAACGGAAGAAAGTCGCCGATTACAAACCGCCGCATGTCGACTTACCTCGTTCCCAAAATGCGCCGCCTGCCAATATGGCAAACAACATCGACGTCCAATTCCTGGCACGACGCCTTCGTCTGTTGTCAAAGATAGAGCGCACGCTCTTAAAACAGACAATCTCCTCCCAGGCCAACGCATTTCGGTCGATCATTTTATTTGCAGCACTCGTGGACGTCTACTTACCTCCGCTGGAAAAACGAAACTCGACGACATGTATACCGGTGGTTGTATCTTCGTTGACCACGCCTCCGGGTTTATTTTTGTGGAGCATCAAGTAAGTTTGAACTCCCACGAAACGCTCAAGGCAAAAGAGAGTTTTGAGCGAATGTGTCGCAACACAGGAGTGACGCCGCAAGAGTATCTCGCCGACAACTCAAAAACGTTCACGTCCGCTGAGTTCTCTCGCAACCTCGCCGAGTTCCAACAAGTCATCCGATTCGCTGGCGTCGGCGCTCACCATCACAATGGGATCGCCGAACGCAACATCCGAACCATCATGGCGATCGCACGAACCATGATGCTGCATTCGGCCATCCATTGGCCAGACGTCGCCGACCCCACACTTTGGCCCCTCGCCGTCAAGCATGCTGTGTTCTTAGTGAACCACATGCCTGACCCACGAACTGGCCTTTCCCGCACGACGTCTTCACAAAGACTCGTTGGGAGCAAAGAAATTGATGGACGTCCACGTTTGGGGATGTCCAGTTTATGTCCTCGACAAAATGATCTCGGACGGCAAGAAATTGCCACGTTGGACTCCTCGCTCAACTCGCACCGTCAACCTCGGATTCTCAGACAAACACGCCAGCTCGGTCCCTCTTGTCTTGAATCCTCAAACGGGGTACATCACTCCGCAGTTTCACATCGTCTTTGACGATTGGTTCGCAACTGTCCCCGCTTCCGCCGACGACCTTCCGAACTTCAACGATGATTGTTGGCAACGCATGTTCCGAGACTCGACGTTCCAATACGTCCTCGACGACGAAGACGAAGAAAGGCTGATT
Organism: Fragilaria crotonensis; assembly: GCA_022925895.1. Classification (NCBI taxonomy): domain Eukaryota; phylum Bacillariophyta; class Fragilariophyceae; order Fragilariales; family Fragilariaceae; genus Fragilaria; species Fragilaria crotonensis. The sequence goes on along the minus strand of JAKSYS010000076.1, from coordinate 84,368 downwards.
GCTGGCTCCACCGATTACGAGCAAGCGAACGAGCTCCTCTCCCAGATGCAACGCGTCGCAACCGCTCTCGACAACGCGACTCCTCCGCAGGTTCTCCCAGTCGCTCCGCCTCCGCTGTCAACTCCGTTGCAGCCTCCAAGGGAGCAAATCGCGACGCCACCACCAGTCGTTGTGCCTCCTCCCCCTGCCACTCCGTTGCTGACTCCAAGGGAGGCGACTCCGCAACCGCCTACGCCGATTGCGCCTCAACTCCCGACTCCAACTCCAGTCAAACTCTTCCCATCGTCGCCGACTCCAATTCGTCCTGCGAACGAAAGCGACAAGAAAGTGAGCGAGCAACCAGTCGTCCCGAAAGCAACAAAAGCAAAGAGCACACCTGTTAAACACGAACCTCGTCGCTCCACTCGCAATCGTTCGGCACCTGTCCGCCTCGGATACGACGGACAACAAGGACACGGTTACATGGCCGAATTCGATGGAACTTCCCTCGAATGGCTGTACAACGAAGTCGCCGAGTGTCTCTCGCCACCTCCCTCATCGTATAAGGCGAGTGTCAGCGATCCTGACACTCTGAGCTTCGCCGAAGCAATGGCGGATCGCGACAACATCGACAAATGGCTGAAGGCTGCAAACGACGAAATTCAAAGTTTGCAGAAAAACGGTACATGGATCGAAGTGCCGATCACGGAAGCCAAGACTCGAATTTTGCCCGGTACTTGGGTGTTTCGTCGCAAACGTACTCCCGATGGTACTATCAGTAAGTACAAGGCACGCTACTGTGTAAGAGGCGATCTCCAAGAAAACGTTCAGGAGACTTTTGCCCCAGTCGTGGCTTGGAGTACTGTACGGTTGTTCCTAGTTCTTTCTCTAACTTTGAACTGGAAAACTTGCACAATCGACTTCAGCAGCGCGTTCGTTCAAGCCCCGCTTTCGGATCCAGTCTGGATCCATTTGCCACGTGGATTCCACTCTCCGAGAGGCCACGCCACGTGCCTGCGACTCCTGAAAAGCCTTTATGGCTTGAGTGTGGCGCCAAGACTTTGGTACCAGCATCTATCGGAGGCTCTTCGTGAAGAAGGCTTTAAAGCCTGCGCTAACGACCCGTGTCTGCTCTACAAAGATACAATTATGGTCGTTCTATACGTTGATGACTTAGGTATCGCCTATCGCGACCAAAGCGACCTTGACAAGCTCTTCGCCAACCTGGAAGCGAAAAACTTAAGTTTTACTCGCGAGGGTACGTTCACCGACTTCCTCGGCATCAATTTCACTCGCGACGCAACGAATGGGACCCTGACCCTCACTCAGAAGGGTCTCATTCAAAAGATCAAGGAAGCGACTGGCATGTCCGACAGCAATTACAATTGGACGCCAGCCGCTCAGGCCGCACTTGGAATCGACCCCGATGGACCTCCCATGACGGAAACGTGGAGCTACCGTTCAATTGTCGGCATGCTCCTCTATTTGTCCACAAACACTCGCCCCGACATCGCGTTCGCCGTCAGCCAGGTCGCCAGGTTCTGCCACAGCCCGAAACGAAGCCACGCGTCCGCCGTCAAAACTCTCGTTCGCTACTTGCATCGCACGAGCGACATGGGCATGATCGTCAAGCCCACCGGCACGCTGGATCTCGACTGTTATGTCGACGCCGACTTCGCCGGTCTCCATGGCCGTGATCCCGATCGTTCTCCGACCTCCGCGAAGTCTCGAACTGGGTACATCATCACGCTCGGCGGATGTCCCATTTTGTGGAAATCTCACCTCCAAAGTGAGATCTCCTTGTCCACGCTCGAAGCCGAATACTCCGCTCTCAGCTCCGCGATGCGTACGCTCTTGCCTCTCCGTTCCATGCTCCAGGAAGTCGCCTCCGGCATCAAACTTCCTCGCACGTTCACGTCGACGATCAAGTGTCAAGTCTTCGAAGACAATAACGGCGCGCTTCTTCTCGCCGTAAACCAACGCATCACCAACCGCACGAAGTACTTCCAGGTGAAGTGGCACTTCTTCTGGCAGCACGTGCGTGATGGCACGGTCGCCATCGTGAAGGTCGACACTCAGGAGCAGTGGGCAGATTTTCTTACGAAAGGACTAAATCGTGAGAGTTTCGAACGCGTCCGCAAACTGGTCCAAGGATGGTAACGGCCACCCAAACCCTTGTGTCTCTTGTTCAAACTGTAACCCTCGTTTGACTCATATATATTTTAACTGACGTTTTGTGTTTTGTTTCAGCATTTATGGATGAAAGGGAGAATTGAAACCTACGCTGCACTGGACTGCGATGCCATCGTTGTACTGTGCTACTGTGAGGTCATCCATCGAAATGTGAAACATGATACGCTGTACTGTCCGGTCTCTAATTAATTTCGTACGAACTACCCGAAATGTCAAGTGTCACTTGACACGTTCGACGAGTTTGTCGTTCATACGATCGAGTGCCGAATTTTACTGTAGCTTATAATTTCTCAGAACGTACTTTGTGTGAAACCTTCCTACAGTAATTTTCCTACAGTACTACGTACTATTTTCTACGATTAGAGTATCATCTCCGGTGATAGTCTCAAGTGATAACCAAACTTGGCTAAAAAAATGTGGTCAACTTGGATGTCGAAGTGGATCAAAGTTGAGTCTTACTAACTCGGAAATCCAAGTTAAGTCACGAATTAGGGAATCTATTTTGTTTTTTGGAGGTGAGATTCCGTTGGAAACTTGGAAACTTGGATCCAAGTTCGGAAATTTTTTGCTGTATACACACCACCTTATCGCCAGACATGAAAAAAATAGGACAGAAAAAGAGGACAGATTTTGGCGATGCTCGCTAACTCCACCTATCAATTCTTTTCAAAATCGTAGTCGTACAACTTAAAGATGACTTCATTTGATTTTAGAATCCGTCCTGTTTTTGTCTGTAGTCCTTAAAATGGTAGAGATATGTTGGCGTGAAGTTGGGTATCGTTTCTGAGCCTCAAAACTGAACTGTCCTACTCTGAAATCGCTTTTCGTAGGACAGTTTTCTCAAAATACTCCGCGCGAAAGTCAATTTTTAGATTTTCACGTGTTAATTTCTCATGTTAAATGTAATCACCATGATGAGCATGGCCGCTATCTCTGGTTCAATAGACAACACTACTTTTGATCACAAAGAAGATCTCTGCCTAGTCCTCCTCTTGGAGATTGAAATAGTCATGTGGCTCCTACGACGGACGTCACTGCGTTTCCGACTCCTTCCGTCATCGTCGTCACTGGAAGAAAATCCTGGCACGTAGTCATCGTTGTCGCTATCTCTCCGTGAGGCAAAGGGCAACACCATTCCACCTTCTCCACTACCAGCAACCACGTTAGTGGTAGAATCCGATGATTGTTGAGCATGTTGATTGCCTTCTGCTGTCTCCTGTTGCGTACGACTCGATGGTGGAATACGTCCCCTGGCACCAGCGCGGACCGTCACTTCCAAGCATCGCGCCTCATCACAGCATGGGTCAAACAGTTTCTCTGCCGTATGGAACATATCAAAGCAGCTCTCTCCATTGTATCTCGGTCGAACGCAAAGAGGCACACCACAGATTAAACAAGTAATTGTTGTCTTTCTTCCGTGTCGATAGTGTTTTGTTGCAGCGGAATGATCAACACGACAACACCAGATACAACTCATTTGCTTTTTGCATGGAAACACGCTTGTGGTGAGCTCTTCGATTAATTCTCCGTTCAATAAGCGGCAGTTTGTCGAAGAATGCCTCGCGTTTGTTGTACGTAATGCGCACTAATGAATCATCTCCGTCATCACCGCTCGTCACCCTGTCATCATCGCTGCTGCTGCTTGCATACATAGAAGCACCAGACAAGGCAAGAAGAAGTATCTTGACGCAATCAAGCGTCGACTCCTTCCTTGATGCAACGTGGCCTCCACAGTACAACGACGTGCAGTTGGAAACAGCACCGTGATGGATGACGCCCAGTCCCTTGTTGGGGTTGTTGATCTGAGAGTAGCCTTCTAGCACATCCTTCCTAGAACGAAGTCGTAGCAAATCGTCATCAAGGCCTATATCAGTTACTCCTGATATGAATCCTATCTCAGAGCAAGATCGACGAAGGATCATCATGGCGGTAGCCATATGTGTGTTGTGTGACATCGGGGGGGTCCACACTCCACCACTTCCAATTGTTGTGTTAACTCGACGCATTGTCGAACCGCAAACATTCATTATGGTTGGCACATGATTGGTGGTGTTGAGACCTTTCAGTATTTGCAAATACCGTCCGTGACTCATGCCAGAGGTTGACGTCGGGAAGCTGGAGGCGTTGGCAGGATCAAAGTACATTTGTGGGGAAACCTAGTATAATAGTAAGCACCAGCCAGAACAGCAGAAGTGTTAGTCATAATTGCAGAGGTTGCCAATCACCATCGCAGTAGTACTTACCTTATAGAATGAGAGCATGAGCTCAATACGAATGAATGCAATAATGTCAGAGCTGGAAACGTCGTCATTACGATTGTTTATGTGTTAATATAAGCTTTCATGTATCCCAGAAACGTGGGGTCCATGAAAGCCCTTAAGCAGTCGCCGGGCGATATCAAACGAATGTCCCGATCACGCCTTGCACCAAGTTTCTTTTTGATATTCATCAGCACAGCAGGAACTTCCTCACGAGCCCTGTCAAGCAAACGGTTGTCAACGCCATCAACCGAAATGAAAACTTCGGGTCTGTTAGATCCAGTGAGATACGTCCAGCCTTGACCGGACGTATCGCCGCTGTTGCTTGTACCTCCAAGCTCGTCGTCACATTCATCGTCGTCGTCCTGATCGTTTCGTCCACTGACGTATGCACTCAGGTCAAACATCATCTCCATCATATTGCTGTTAACATCATCCTCCCCCCTAGCTCCACAAAGAGGAGCAAGCTCATCAACATCGTAACCCAAATGTTCATCCTCCATGATGATGGAGATATCATTCCTCCAAACGCAATGAAATCAGAGTGCGATTACGATTGTGAGGAACAAGTCTTGTACAAACGGTTTGGGTCGTGTCAATCCTCAAAAAATTGGCGGATGCCCAAATTTTAAGACTGTAACGTAAAAGAACGCATGGTTCAACGGAAAAACTGGATCGCACACACACAACCATGTGTGCAACGGATGAACTGTATGTACGCAAGGAACGATCCGTGACGCACAGCGAATAAGCCATGAAGATTGAGGTAATCAGATTGATGATAACAAGGGGCTCCTCGTGTTAAATTTTATTAACCCGTTAGTTTAAGGTTACATTTTGCCCTATTGCTAAATCGGGAAAAGGACAATTTGTGAGGATGGGTACAAGTACCCACATCGAAAATAAAACTGTCCTACCCGGTAGGACAGGAATGTCTGGGGTATCGTTGTGTTTGTTTAATTGCTGTTTAAAACACCCTGTTTTAAACAGCTGTTTAAAACAACTTTTTTTTTTCAAAAAAACAATTTGTTTAATTGAAATCTAGGTTAGAGTTAAGGTTTTACGGTTATGATACGGTTTTTTCATCGACAAGTCTCATTGCTCATCACATAACTATGCTGTTTCAACCTGTGAGACAATTCAATACATTTTGATTCAAGAATGGTGAGACGAAAGGATGTTATCAGTGGACACTTAGGGGATCCATACCATTCAGTTGGTGGGATACCTGCATGCAACAAGGCAGAGTATTGTCAGGCATAAGTGCAATTATAAGTTCATGCTGATTAGTCCTTAGGGCTCCTTTCTATCTTGGTTATCCTTGTTGTCTTGTTCTCAAGGCTATGAACCGTATTGATTGGTGGTCTACTCCGAGTACTGGACTACTTGGAGTACTGTAGTACTTACTACTGTGAACTGTTGCTGTTTTAAACAAAGTTGTTTTAAACAGTTTTAAACTGTTTAAAACAAATTCAAAATCTGAATTTGTTTAAAACACAACGATAGTCTGGGGTTATTCTATGTTCTATTTGGTATGTGGTAAAAGTACCAGGTACCAGTACTCCTTACCTGTGCCGACAACGTACATATGTTGATCTGTGCTCTGTTAATGGGTGAATGCATAGTACGTTGTATATGAAAAATATGAACAACTGCATAGGGAGTCTTGAATTGTGCAGTACTCTAGTACCGTACTGTACAATTGCGGTGGAATCCACGAGTGTTGGTAATCGGCACGCGGGATGCTGCAAGCTGTTTGATGGGATTGGAGCAGCCATTTTCATGCCACGGTTATTCATACAGTGCTCGAACTCCACCATAATACTAGTAGACACTACTACCGCTATGTAGCTCCAGCATAGAATATTGAGAGGACTCTACGACCTCCAAGGCGGCGGTTCGAGTGCACACGGTTTTCTACATAATTTTTTTCCCTTGTTAAGTAGGTGCTGGTACAAAATGTACAGCCTCTTGTGAAGATCAATTTCAGTACTGTACCACGTTTCGATGCTAGCTCCTGCCTGCTGCCTCCTGGCACCTCCGAACTTAATGAAATGGCGTTCAGGTCGATCGCATAGTAAGTGTATTGTACACAAGTTCACTAACAGTTCACTTTCACTCTCTATTGATTGCATAATAGACTTGGTGTTAACCAGGTTTGAGCACAGACAACATAATACCTGACTTGCGACAACACACACCGACCCTATCAACGTATTCCTGCTGTGTTACAAGAATCACATCGTGCAGGAAGAGTCAATACAAATGTTCCTCGGGAGTGAATTCCCCCATCCTCATGCAATGCCGAACACAATGCACTTCAAAAAGAGCTCTACTTCTAGATGCGTACTTCTAGATGCGTGCATCATCACTATCTAGTATCTCGTACTCCAGCGATCAATTTGCTCACAGAGGAGTCAAATTCAACCAAAGCACAGCTCACACCCAGGATCTGACTTTCATCCAAAATGCCCAAAGCACAGGAAGTCCAGAGGCAAGTTCTCAGCCAGCAGATTGATACCGACGGAACAAGTCATTCCACCGTCGGTCCATAACTGATGTCAGTTCTGGACATCAATCTGACACAACGCATGGCCATTGTTTAATGGCGACCAAATATCTCTTGGAAGTAACTTGCATCCCCCATCTGTTTCAATGTCAAGATGGCTTCTTAATAAAATATCGATTGCGACCAATGAACATTCATTTGGCAGTATGTGACTACCTTCATCAACCCGATGCCAGCTTCTATCCAAAGGAACCATGATGCCCCCCCAATCATCTCTCTCTTTATGTGATGCCTAACACAACCGCAAAAGGAACCAATTCACCGATTTTCACATTCAAGCTTTAGTTAAGACCGATCAAGGAACAATATGCATCACCACCCTCTCCAACAGCATGTATTCCTGAATCGCGATGAGTAAGTTGTGCACAATTGCTCCTCCTGTTTCGTCAGTCAATTGCTGTGCCTCTAGCTAAGCTTGTTGGTGAATCATGCTGTGCATTGAGGCGTCCGCTTCAAGTCTCACCCCATCCAGTCTGCAATCGTGTCATGGGGTGCCTTCTTTTTGTTTGCATCATCATATGGCAAGTGGAAGTATTGGATGCCTTGCTGTTGTTGCGTCTGGTCACATTTACGTGAAACTCGCAATGTAGTACGAGCTCTATCATTTCGCACCCAGCCATTTTCACCTCATGCTAAGGACGCTCCTCATCGACCCATCCACAAAAATCTTTCTCTGCTGCTGGTTGGTGCGTGCGGTTCTTGACAACCAGCCATAAGCAGTGGTTGGACCACAAGGAAGAATCATCATCGGTCACATCTCTCGTTCATTTTCTTGTCTTGGCTGCTAGCCATGTATTCCCAAGGCTATTAATACATTTCGGAAATGGACGGCAAAGTCATGGTTCTTGCCATGCAAATGGGGGATGCCATGGTCATTCCAACATGGAATCATTATGAACGACAATTTTTTACAACGAGAGTTTTCGAATACACGTGTACTGTAGTAACAGCAACACGTAAAATTATTACTAGGAGCTACGATTGTAACTTTTCAAAAAACTAGCACCGATATTCTTTCACCCGTGTGCACTCGAACCGCCGCATTGGAGCTAGTACCAGGTACTCATTGAGTTTTGTGGATTACTGGTGCCGGTGTATTTGGTGGTATATTTTGCTAATACTCGAGTACATGGGGAAGGCCTTTATGATGCTGCGTCTTAGCCAGTGGTGTGCTAGTAGTACACTACTGCCAGGCACCATACCATACCATACAAAACCCCTTGTTTTAATTTTAATGGTAGAACGTGATCTATGTGTTCACCAGGGCTCCTTCCTCGAATCACGAGTCACGAGTGACGGACGAAACGGATCAGATATCGGGTCAGATATCTGTCAGATGTTGTACCGGGCGGCTCTCGTAGAAAACATCACCTCGTCCAACAGATCTGATCAGATGTCGGTCAGATGATCTGTTCAGATCTGCGTATATTTACGACCTCGCATGATATTTTTTGTACCACGAGCGTCGTAGAAAAAAACAGATATCTGTCCACGATCTGGAAGATATCTGATCTGTTTCGTCCGTCAAGCATAACATTGTTTTTGCCAAACTTTGAGAGCCCATAACTTTGCCAATAATGGCACCAAAGTAGATATTGAAACAGATTCGGAAAGCGCGAGATGTGAACTTTCCGAATCTGTCCTTCATTTTATAATAACCTTCTTCGTTCAATTGTTATATCCCGACAAATGTTGTCGATTTTGTTGTTTTCGGGAAAAAGTGCTTTCTGATGAGCCTCTAACTCTTCAACGAAGTGAGATACAAGATAAAGTAGTGCAGATTTGGAAAGCTGCTTTATAGGGCTTTTGATATCTGTTTCAATATCTATGTTGCTGCCATTATTGGCGAAGTTATGGGCTCACAAAGTTTGCCCGAAGGCAAATAACAATGGAATGAGCACCGTCTTGCCACCGGGATTGACAGATATGAAAAACAGATCTGTGTCAGATGTTCTCGAGACATCCGTTTTCTTCTACGACACTCGTGGTACAAAAACTCCTCGGGACCTCGAACAGATGTCGCATCTGAACGGATACGTGCCACGTTGTACTCGAGTACCTCATCAGATCTGTCGGCAAGACGGTTGCGGCTCGTGACTAGCTTGTATCGATCATGTTTTCTACATGCAAAGTTCATTGCGAGGGAACACTAGAGACCATTCGGGCTCTGAAGGACTGGCCCGAAAATGCGAACACGCGTTAACAGACCGTTACATGACATATTTCGGATCGTTTGTAGTGTACCTTTCTCTCCCAATTCCTTGAACTTCGATGAGATCGTGCACCATTGTACTCCATGTATGTAGAGGTCTCACGTAGTGCACGATCTCATCGAACTTTTGGGTTTTGGTGAAGTTGATGATTGCTTCCTTCCACGGGGAAGCAAATTAAACATGTGTGTTCAAATTTTTCAGTTAAAAAATGGGATATGTGTCGAATTTCGGGCCAGCCCTTCAGAGCCCGAATGGTCTCTATCATAGTGACTACGACGTACGAATAAACTGTATATTCATAGATACAGATACGAAGATTGTTCACGCGAGTACTTGTCATCCACGTATGTACTACATGTACCGGTTGTACCATTCCAACCAGACTTGACTGCACGATACGCGATGTCGATTGCATACACTGGGTAATAGTACCCATATCACGCATACCTGCAACTACTGTAATCAAAACATACTGGTGTACTGGAGTATCATAGTACAATACAGAGCCTCGGACTGAAGTCTGTGCCCTTTCATGATATATATCATAGCAAGGGAAAAGCTCGCCTGGAGTAGTACAAGTACTCCAGTACGTCCTCGACAGTAAAATCATCCGTACTGGTACTGGTACTACGGACTCACAAAGAGATATGGTATTCAGTATACAGTATGAATATAGTGCCAGTAGCATGCGTTCGCGTATTGGAGTGCACATAGCGCAGTGCACACAATGAAGACGAGAGTGAAATCAATACACTTCCGAGTATCGTACTTGTACTCTGTATGTGTATGCACACACCCCTATTATTGGTATGGCTGGGTTCACGCATCCAAAACAAATACTAGAAATTGTGTAGGGGTGGTACAAAATTTATTCTCATCACGGAGTGAATTCTGATCGGGCATCCTCGTTCATACAAACAACACGATCGGTATCACACAAAAAACAGCGCTGCTGACCATGATAATCAAATTACGATTTCATCATCTTCCAGTCCCCATCAGCCCCGCCTCTTTCTACCAAACATCAATTAACCAAGTACCGAAGGCAACTGCTGCAAAAGGCGGGGCTGATTAGCTGTCATGAAGACGCTACAGGTGTTTTACCAGTGTTGGCTTGAAGTTACCAAGCAAGGTCGATATCGAGACAAGTGGCTATCCGATGAGACGTACTTTCGAGCCCTGAAAGCCCAATTTCCGACTCTGGACACAGTAGACTTCACTAGAGCCATCATGAACCGAGCAATCTCCAAGGGTGGCGGGATGGTACTGGATGATTTCAGCGACTCGAATACGACTGGCCTGTTTCGGCGTCAAGCAACAGGCATCTGCCCCCTTGACAAATCAGAGGAGAAGCATTTGGGGATACTTTATTACAACTCCAGGAGGAGTAGTGGAGCGCCCACCGGATGGAAAGAAGAGTTTCTTGTCTTTGCTGCAAGATACAGCAATTAATGATCGATACAGTGTCGCACGCGGCCTACCCGAAATTGTGGATCTGACCACCGAAATCTCACTGCAATCTTCTGCGAAACGAAAAGCTGAAGCTCAAATTGCCATTCGGAATGAAGAGAAGAAGCCTAAACATGGTCCGCTATCAGGTAAACTTGTGACAGAGACCTATTGGGATAGTCCGGAAGCCAAGAAACTCTTTCTGGGCAATCCCACTGATGATCGTCGCGTCGAAAAAGTTCTTGAAGAACGAATCGAGCGACTCCAGCAAGCCAATAGAACAGTGGATGGATGGAAAGACATGGTAGATAAGCATGACAAAGATAACCTCTGCTCCTCTTATGACGTATTCATAATTAGACAGAGGTGTTCTATCCTATGCTTAGCGTACGTTCACGCGCTAGAGGAGATGAACTCAGCGCGATGGATTGAAGATTGCTGCGCTCAGGCGATAGCCGATTGCAGCAAGATTGGAATTGAAGCTGCCGCAACAAGTGAGCGAACTGTGGCTGGGTGGAACATTCTTTTAAGGTCAAATCGGGAACGCTTTCCTTTGCCGAATCCAAAGGTTCTGAACAAACAAAAGCATCCTCTTCCAGAATTGCTTGAATACATGCAGGAAGAGATAACGAATCCATGGCTTGGGTACTGTTCTGAAAATCTTGCCGATCTAACGGTCGAGTTAGCAAGGAACGAGATAAACAATCGCTTGATTCCAAATGCAGCTGCAGCATCAGCAAGTCTGCATCGCGATACTACGAATACGAGCACCACGAACGAGAGGAGTAGTAACGAACTAGAGCATGACGGACAAATCATCGATGGACAGTTGGAGAACGACAGAGTACAGCAACAGCAGGCTAGTAGAGGAGATTATTTACTGCAGTCGTATGTTGAGCGTCCCATTTCCATAACAACAACGTGGCGATGGCTTAAACGACTTGGGTTTTCCTACAGCCACCGAAAGAAATCATTCTTCGTCGACGGGCATGAGCGACCTGACGTGATATTCAAACGAAATGAATTCTGCACCCTCTATCTTAGAGAGCTCGAGCCAAGGATGCATCGATGGATTCAAGTAACAGCGGAGACTGTAGAAACATGGAAACGAGAGAAAAAAATGCCAGAAGACGACAGTCGTGGATACTCGTATGTTTCGACACCAGACAACAAGAGCATGATCGAGTTCCATGTCGACGACTTGCCTTTCCTTCATGAATATGCGACAACCGTTGGGTTTGGTTCGTTTGGAGGAAACCTGAGCATACGCAAGCCCCCAGGCAGTAAGCCTCTTGTGGTCTTCGGCCAAGACGAGAGCGTCTACAACCAATTCCTACTTGGGAATCGGCAGTGGGTCGCACCAGGAGGTCAACGGGCACTTCTTCCAAAAACAGAAGGTTTAAGTCTTATGATATCTGGTCTGCAGTCACGGGAAACTGGGTTTGGGGTTACGATCAGTCAAATGCAATTGGATGAAATCAATTACGCACGTCGAGATCAAACTTACATTGATGTGGATGCGGCGCTAGCAATCCATGGTCAAGCACTTAAAAAGGATTTGAAACAATCCCCTTTTGTCGTCTATTTTGAACTCGGATCGAATAATGAGGGATATTGGACGTACAACCACATGGCGATTCAATTTGAGGATTGCGTCGATTGCTTGAAAGTCATGTTTCCTCAGTTTGACTTCGCATTTATCTTCGATCACTCACAAGGCCATGCAAAGAAATTGATTAATGGATTAGACGCATATAGCATGAACAGAGGCTTCGGAGGAGTGCAGCCAAAAATGCGTGAGTCAACAATCATGTCAGAGGATGGCTATCTGGGAATGCATGAACGTACCGTTAACGTTGGCGACACCCAATCCTTCGTATTCCAACCTGGCGATGCTGGGCCATTCTGGATGACTACGAGGGAGAGAGAACTCAACCGACATGATCGAATGCTCCCTCCGCTGCCGGGTCATCCCCGAACAAGAAACAAAACAATTTCTGAACTGAAAGCAGAGCTCGAACCCTTCAATATTTTAAATTCACGACGCTCGTACCGCCTTCTTGAGTTGCAAGAACTTGCAAGGGTACATGGTGTCGACGTCAAAATCATTAAAACACGAGAGAAAAAGGGCTGGCAAGGACAAGCAAAGGGCCTTTTGCAGGTCCTATGGGAGAGGGGATGGATCGATGCGGGGAATCTTGAGAGGTACACAATGGATCCATCTACCGATGCGAATGGTGAAGTACTTGACGGTGCAGAGGAATGGAGTCTAAGGGTCTTGATGGCAAGCTGCCTTGACTTTGCAGAGGAAATGACAGCCCTCCAACATGTTGGGAAGGAGCTGGGTGTTTCGGTCATCATTTCGCCCAAATTTCATGCAGAGATGGCGGGTGAAGGGATAGAATACAGCTGGGGAATCACGAAAGGTCTCTATAGACGCAAACCTCTGAACTCAAAAAGGAGCAAGGAAAGATTCAAAGAGTTAGTTCTCGAATGTACCAGCAGAGACATTCTTCGGACTGAGACCATTCGAAAGCTTTCGAGACGAGCAAGGGCTTACATATGTGCATATTATTCTCTCTACCAAAGCAACAGCAACGCAGCTGACGACAACACCCCAACAACGCTAACTCTTCCACTAATTGAGCGTCTTCACAGGGCGTTCAAAACCCACAGGGCAGCGATTGACTTCGATGCGGGCTTTGTGAATGCGTTTGTACCCAAGCTTGTGAGGGGTGTCTTCGTAAGGAACACAAAAGAGGTGGTGTCAGAAGAATGAGAGGTGGGTTTGGATCGAGTTCGGTGAGGATGATGTGGCGTCAACTAAATTTTTACATTACTAAGTCTACGTGCCCCTACGATATGCAGTCGCAGGATGAAACCAGCCATATAAAGTACACGAAGTGCAGTACGAGTAGCTACGATGGCACAGATTACGATCATCGAGTCTGTTTTAGTTCGCAGCGTCCGCAGCTAAACCCTATCATACATACAGTACGTAGATAGTAGAATCTTTTTTGGTAGCACGTGATCGTTGATACTCTGAGTATTTGTACTGTAGTTGATGATAGTAGTCCGAGTAATGGGAGTACTACAGTTCTACTCTCTACTAGCTAGAGAGTATTAGTACAACGACCAGTTACAATGAAGCAGAATCTTGCACTCTCGGGGAAAAATTTGGACTTTCCCCGCATCTCCCTGGTCCTGGGTCCTCGAATTTGACATCCTAGAGTTGGTAAGGTTGTGGTTCATTGCATTTGCGAGTTCGTGTACAGTAGAAATACGTAGCCAGTCCTCGTCATCTGCCGCGGCCATAGGTACCTGACACTGGGACAATTTGCGATTCGAATGCAGTTAAGAGCATCCCCACCCGTGGGGGTATTTCTCGGACATTTTGGATTTTAGCGTCATTTAGCGTCTTTTTTTGGAAATCGGCACACCACCGGTTGGGCCCGATGGACATTTTCGTAAAAGTTCATGGAATATCTTGGAATATAACGCTATTCATTCTGCCATATATGGCAGAATTAATATGATTTCTGCTTCCTGGTTATAAAATAGCGTTGCTCAATATGTCCTATTTGATCAACTCGATTCGAGACTTTTGATCTATTCAACGCTGGATTCAGGCATGGTGCGCCATATTTGTGCTCGGTGCGCCATACTTTGTACTGTAGTACAGTACTTGACTACGTTTCAAAATTGCAACAAAATTGACGTCGTTTGGGATGACAATGGCGACCTCATCGACCTAGTGATGATGTTGTTCTTCACACCAGGAGGTGATTTCACGCCTGAAAATGAAGTGCTTCATGAGCAAATTGTCGTTGCTGACAGGTGGATCCATTCTACAACCATGATGATGATCACATGATGATGATAGAACGCGAGACCACGATGACGACGAAAGAATGAAATCCGAATATCGTACTGTACTTGTATACTGGTACTGAAGTATTCTACGGCGCACGGGGTCCGCGCCCGTTTTTGAACCCAATAATAGCGCATCGAGTGGGAATTGGAGAAGTGATCGGACATATCGGAAATGTCCTAAATAAGCTTCTAAGGACGCTACTCGAAAAATAGCGTCCCAAAAAGACCCCGACGGGTGAGGATGCTCTAAGGGACCCTCTTGGAATGCAACAAGGAGGGGCTCATTGGAATGCAACAAGGGGAACGCTTTGAGAAAGCTTGAAGCACTTCCTTGCCCAGCAGTTCCGGAATATCTAATGTCGCATATGATAGGCCCCAGAAATCTGAGTAATGACCCAACTGGACCATACAGGTTGATGATTTTGTCCAAAATGCATGGCACATGGAACCGCTTGGGCTCGATACCTCGATTTCGCTCCCGAGGGGCTCGAAATCTGAATTGGGGCTCGAGAATTCTGAGCCGGCTCGAGATTCTCGCGCCCCTCGTTTTGTCCTATTCGACCCATTTGAATCACAAATTAGCCAATAGAACGTTATCACGGATGCTGTTTGAATAGACCGTGACTGATGTCATTTTCTCGTGATCAGCATGTACTCGAGTATCATGATCGTAGAATTTTGATTTCGAAAAATGAACATCTGTGACGACGACATCATGGAGTTCCTCATCCATGATGAGCACGATGATTTCACCAACGCTCTCGTACTTATCGCCAACAATCTCGCGGAGGAAGATGCAGATGATGGTGACAATACTCTTCTTCTTGTTCCCCGCCCATAGGGAATCTCTACAATATCGATTCTCGATGTCTGCACCGAAAATGATGCACTGGAGCCCAATTTTACTGTAAACAATGTACACATGTACTAATGTTGTTGTCAAAAGATGAAGGTTGCAGCCAATCAGATCAATACATCTTGGAGTCGAATCATTCGAATTGCAACGTATTTGTCACCATGATAGTAGAAAGAATGATATTTACACTATTTCATACTCCAGTAGTACTTTGTGGATGAAGATATCTGTTGTGCAAAGTAAGAAGTAGGGGTATCAAATAACCGAAAGACCCTACTGCTGCGGGATTTTTGGACATAATTATTGAGCTAATAGACCATTGGAAAAAGGAACACATCAAGTTAGGATGCTCTAAAAGCACTAGCTACTAGCTATTGTTGGGTGTCCGTGGACGACACTCGTTGCTCATCTGCTGCTGGGGGTGCTCATGGCGTTGGTGATACAAACACAGCACATTCAATAGTGGAGCAATCCTAAAACACACAAATCATGTCTGTTTGATAATGGTAGCACATTTAGCATGTGTTTCGAAGCCAGGCCATGGTGATAAGTTATTAGCTACTAGCTACTGCTGTGGTTAAATGGTGCAGTTAGTTTCTAACTAGTACAGTACCTAACTGCTGAAAATTTTGCAAAGATATCAACAAACTACTTCAAGTGCTGCAATTTACCTTTTAACTACTGCATCTCAAAACTAAGTAAGTAACTACCACATCATGTTGGTAGAATACTAGTAGCACAACTCAGGTGTGGTAGTAACTTGGGTTGAAGTTACGTGCACTTGGGACATGTGCATTTACAATTGTGTCATTGGTTGGCATTGACTTCATTGACACACTGTACATACTGTGAATCTGACACCTTGCTGTCCTGTGTGGTGGTTCATAATGCACTGGCATGGTTGTACATCCTGGTTGCTCAGTTGCTTGTCGCTTGGTTTGTATTAGTAGTATCAATCATTACTAAGTAATCTCATCACCTACAACTCCTCGGGTGATATTGTGAATTGATGATCATTATGGTATGAGGAGCAAGGTACAATTCCACCAAAAGAAAGGTACTCCATTGTTGCAACAGATGATGGCAACAACAACACTATAGAATCACAACTCAAATTATGAGAATCAATTGATAACAGAAATTCAATTATCCCGAAACCCTACAGTTGTTCGAATGTTCCAATGTCATACAGTGTATGTAATAAATGACTTGGTTCTTCGTTAACGCTTTACGTCCAGAATACTTGACGTCACGAGATGACGTCGGGATGACGAAAAGGTGTGGTGCCAACTCCATCATATTCAGTCTTCAGTCAAAAGCCTAAAATAATAAGCCCCGACCGAATTCGAAGACTCGAACTTGAGAAATACATATGATATATATGCATATTCATTCATGTATGTACGACAATCATTTTACATAGCTCTCCCCAGTTAAGGTTCGGGGACCCAAACGCACAATCGTCTACTGAGTACGACTACGTGTTCACTAATACATCATTTTTCTGTAAATGACATTGCAGGTTGTATGACATACCGTACCAGATCGTCACGACTCATGCCGACACGAAGTCTCCATGTTTTCTGTGTACGTGTGTCGTTTCCAAACGCATTTTGTGAGTTGCCACGCTCCACCGTTTTCCTTGAACTTTGTTAATATCGGCGATATGCTATAAATATGGAGACTTATGTACACAAGATGACGATCATCAATTAGGTTTCGATTTTGCGAATGTATGTCTGAGCGATGTCGTTCACTCTGAGAAACATATATGATGGTCAGAAAAGAATCTTGTTCTGACATATCGCGATAGTTAAGATTGTGTACATTCTAACGAGGTATATTGTACTACGACAACCCAGGGGAAAGAATTACATGCTCCATGAAATGCGTTTCATCTGCGGATGAAGCAGATGTCGCCTATATGTAAGGCTGACATTCTCCGAGCGTGCGAGTGTTGCGCTTGTCTTTCGAGTTTTAAGTTTCGAGAATCCCTGTTTGTTATCCTCGACACCATTCGCACTTGCTGTGAGCAGCTCATGGTTGATAATTGATCCATCGTTCAGTGGTTTGGATATCTTCCTGTTCATCAGATTGTTAGTTGACGGTGTTATAACGTAACTCAGTGACAGGTGACAGGTGACAGGTTGGCGTTATCTGCATCTACCGATCCAGCATCCTCAAGGACCTGAGCAGTTTCTCTGATTTATAGTACCAGGTGCATCGTACGATTTTACGAGGCTATACTTCAATCGAAGAATGCATGTGCACAAAAAGCTCGTGATGTCAAGTGAACTAAGTTACAATCAAGTCGTCGATCTCAACAATGCTGCAGTTGATGATTTCGAATGTGGTCGACTGGTTGATGGCGAACTTCGCCTCCGACAAGCAGTGCAAGCTGCCTACTCTCTTCTAAATTGCAGCGCAACGGAGCAAGCAGAGGCACAAGTTGAAGCGTCAGTAGAGGCACAAGTAGAGGCACAAGTAGAGGCACAAGTAGAAGCGTCAATAGATGACACAAATTCCGCGCATGGAGGGTGGTCCAAACCTCCATCGATCGGTGAACATGCTATCTGCAAACAATCGAACGATATGTTCATTTTTGCAAGAATAATCCGTCTGACGAGCTTTGAGAACGATCCACCCGCGCCAAGCACGTACGTGTCATTCATCACCTACAATCTCGCCGTGACCGTTCATATCATGGCGTCAACGCGCTCCGGGCGTCCGCTTCACTTTGAGGCTGCATGTAGGCTGTACAAAATGTCCCTCCGCAGGACCAAACAAGATGGGTGCCAACTCACCGGAAATCAATCCTTGTTGCGAATCGGTACACTCAACAACCTCGGGGCGCTACTGTATTCCGAGATGATGAGATACAGGGAAGCGAACAAGTGCTTTCAATCTATGCATGCACTTTTGATTACCCATCGAGGAGATCCACAACTGTCGACCTTGACTGACGAAGAGATGTTTGAACTCACCATGAACCTCAATGTTCGAAACGCTCAAAGTGCCTCGGCGGCGTAGATTTGTCCGCACCGGCGATCATCGAGGCTGAATTTTTACTGTAACATACAATTCAGAACTATAAATATGTTATTTTTGCCTTGCGAGAAATTCGATCCTCTCTTCATTGATACGCATTACATTCGAGGGCGACATCTGATGACTGACAGTCAAAGTGTGCACAGGAGTTGTTCGACAACTTACGTGGCAGTAACGCCTTCGAAATTCACAGTTAGGCGCGATCGTGTGTCTTGGCCTCCAGTGCCAATGGCGCACACTTCGTTTGATTCACCTGGACCAGCCTTGTAGGCAACAATCTCTCCAATGATGCTAGTGGCTGGATAGTGGTGCAACAGTTCGCTCACGAAACCTGGACATGCACCGGCTTCGACGAGAAAGAGGAGCCCTCCGCCTGTCTGAGGATCAAAGATGAGGGGATACTCAATGGGACACGCTGCTGCAGTGTCGACGTGGTTGGAAACCGCCCGACGGTTGCGAGAGTTCTCAGGCTGCAACGACGAGAAGATATGGTTCCTCGAGGCTTCGATCCCGCCTGGCAAGAAAGGGATATCGTGAATATTGAGGATTGCACCGATTTGTTCCTGTCTCTCAGCCACGAGCATTTCCAATAAGTGCCCAGCTAACCCAAAGCCTGTCACATCCGTGCAGGAGTGAACCCCTGTTGTTCTCGCTGCGATTTCGCTGGCCTTGGCGTTACTGATGACCATGCTTTGAAGGGCTTCCATAACGAAGTCACCTTTGCTCTTGGCCCGCATGTCAGCTGCGAAAAGTGCACCTGTTCCGATTGGTTTTGTCAAAATAATCTTGTCTCCTACACGCCCGCCACTCTTCCGAAGCAATCTTTGCGGCGTCGGAGTGTAACCTTGAATCGCAAAGCCGCATGCCAGTTCAGACCCTTCACAGGTATGACCGCCCACCAGCTGAACGTTTTCATCCTGAAAAATATCACTGGCGCCTGCAAGAAGTTCAAGAAGCGTCGATTCCGTAATCATCTCGTCCGCAGCAAACGGAACAACGGCCAGCGCGAGTGCAGTTTGTGCCTGAGCACCCATGGCGTGGACATCACTCAGCGCGTGGACTGCAGCAATCTTTCCGAACAGAAACGGATCAGATACGAAGGACCGAAAGAAGTCAATGGTATTGATCATCGCCCCACCCCCGGTTGGTATAGGAACAACTGCTGCATCATCATAATCAATTGCTGGAGGGTCAGGTAGGTTGAATCGCCGAGCTCTTAACTTTTGACGCTCGTGAATGCCAATCAAGACTCTCGATAATGTGGTAGCTCCCACTTTGGCTCCACACCCTCCGCAACGCATAGCTTCTGCTGCAAACGCCTCCATCACCTCTGGGCCCTTTCGGAGGACTGCTGATGGAATGCTCTTTGAAGAGATGACATTCATCTTTTGCATCATTTGCTCAAGATCAGGCAATTCTGTGTATTTTGCCATCCAAGTACGATCGATGTAGTCTTTCCACTTCCACAATAGCTTCCCCTCTAGAGCGAACCAGCTGCCCCTGCTAGCAATCGCATACGGATCACCTGTACTGATGAGTCCCAGAAAATCCTTTTGTGGTTTGTGCGCTACCAGCGGCTTGCAAGTCAAGTAATTCACTAAATTAGTCAACAAGACTGGACCCGCTCGAACGGCAAAGACCCCTGCTTTGGGACGCGGATGCTTGTCCATATGACAACAATCTCCGGCGGCGAAAACCCCAGGATGGTGGATGCATTCGTACGTATCATTGACCCTCATAAACCCATCGGGAGTGGTGGCGAATGGCGTCTGTTCCGACATCCAAATGGAGGCACCGGCGTTGGTACACCAGAGACACTCGTCGAACTCAATCGCATCACCAGAGTGGGAGACGGCCACTTTCTTTCCCGACTCCAGCATTTGCGTACTCGTAACTTGCGTATTGTACCGCACTTCAATGTTGCGTTCCACAAGAATTCTTTGGAAGATCCTTCGGACGCCAGTGTTGTGTTGTTCCAGTAAAGTACTGCCACGTGTGGCAATTACCACCTTAACTGAATCCTTAGACAAACCCCGCTCGGCAAGTATCGTTTGTAGATTGTGTTGTACCGCACACGCCAATTCGATGCCTCCAGCACCTCCTCCAACAACCAAGACTTGAAACGGGTGACTGGGAGAAATAACATGCGACGAGGACGAGATTTCCTTATTGTTGTGGTCGTCGGCTCTTATTGTTGTAGCGGCACGTCTCATGATGTTCTGCAGTTCGACGTATCGTGCCGCAAATTGTGAAATAGGTTTTACCGGTATGACATGAGACGGAGGTGTCCTCGACGGTGACGATCCAATATCAATGGAGAGTGTATCGTATCGAATCGGTGGACGGCCGTCGTCGCATTGAATAAATTTGCTGCCGTGTTCTCCGTCATCGGGACCGTAGGATACACTGATTGCCGACGCATAGATCAATCGAACATTACTAAAACGACAGATCTTTTCCAGGTCCAAATGAATATCATCAAGCGAGTAGTGACCGGCCACAAAGCCCGGCAACATGCCGGAGTAGGGCGTATGAATATCCCTGGCAATAAGAGTGATGCGGATGCCCTGTTCCAACACAACTCTCCGGTACTTTGGCATGCCCAACATCTTGAGAACATGCACATGAGCGTGTCCACCCCCAATCAAGACCAAGTCGGAGACAAACGGAGGGAACGAGGGAGGCATGGAATTCATTAGAATGATGCGAAAAACACAATGTAGAAGCGATCATTTAGGTACATGACAATGCCATGTTGTTTCAGTGCATGATTGTCGTGGATATTAAGAATTGCGTTTTGCTTGCCATCTCTGATGACATCACTTTATACGAGTGAACGTAGGAGAATCTGGCAGTATTCAGTACTTGTAGCTTGTACGAAATCAGTGTCCACGTTTCTACCGTATTTTTGAGGTCATAGTGTGACTAGTATCATACTCGTAGTACATCATACGTGCGAGGTATACGAGAATGCGAGGTGTCGCCACAGGTTGGCCTGTCGTGCGTTCGTATGGTTGACTCCTTGACAACACGGTGTTCATGACATGCATAATCGCAAACTCGTAGTACTTGTACCGCAGTACCGTGTACCGTGTACCGTGTACCGTGTACCGTGTACCTGGTACCAGGTACTAATACCCAGATTACGGAAGCAATGACACGTACGTCCGCCATCCGCAAACTCGATGTTTTACAATGGCATCCATGGAATATAAAGTAGGCCTGTGGCCTGTAGATAGCCGTAAGAATAGGAGGTAAAGCTGGTCCAGCAACTCAACATGGGAGAAGACGGGTGAGGGCGAGCACTGACTTCATGCATGACAAGTGCATGAAGAAAGAAGCATATCCACAAAGCAGAGGAATTTTGCATGAGTGCATGGTGACCTCCATTTTAGCAGCAGCCGTAATCACTTTGTCAAACAATGGAGGTAGAGGGATGGTGGGAGAGTTCAATGCTCTCAGTGCACAAGGCATTGAAGGTGCACAGGAACTATATCAACAATGTAAGACCGGAACTGGGTGGCCTGTGACTTCTGAGAAATAACCTACATGTACTAGCTAAGGCTCAATCTTGGCACGGTGTGTTTGTGCACATGTGCCAACAGTGCCTAAAAAGCGGATTGTGTCTGTGTCTGTATCCTTCATGATGGAAAATGGGACACAAATACAGCAGTTTTGCGTTTGTTATGTTCGAGTTAGGGCACAGCATTTTGGCATTTGCGCCCACTATTTCCTATTTCCCAGACACAATGTTAAAAATGCTGTGCCCAAACTCAAACAGAAGAAGAATTTCTTATCCAATAGAAAGAATTCCTATGGGGGAATGAAAGAGGAATTTATTCTATAGAGTTAATTCTTTTTTGTCGGGATGCCACGACGACAAGAACAAAACCGTCAGGACGATGATGCATCCAAATTCATGCGCCCAGATGCTGACATCCTACAGTACTACGGTTTACGATACCAATTCTGCTATGTCGTACAGAAACACAAACTCAAAATTCGGTTCGATAAAGTGCTAATGGACCGGTTACAAGAGTCAATCCGTGAATTGATGTTATGTGTTCTCATCATTGCTTTTGTATTGCTCAGACACACACAGACCTTTGCTAAGATTATCTCACAACCTAAATTCATTCTCATAAAAATACTTGACACATCTTATACATGATTTTGATTGCAAAGTATTGCTGGGATGAGATGTGGTACGTGATACTTCTGTGGACACGTGATTCTTGGACAAGACCACAAGAAGACAGCATTTAATCCAAGGAGAATTGGATGACAAGCCTGTGCGCTGCTGGTTTTGTGCAAGGTGCTTGGCATTTGGTTAGGGATCATGCCAACCTGGTGTCCTGCAGTGGTGCATTCAGTTGTGATGCAACAAAGGCTTGGCGCAGGAATTGGGAGAGTGTTCTGGGCGTTGTTGGTTGTGCAGGTATGTCTACTGTTTGCTAGTATCAATGAGTACAACAAAAGACCATGCAGATATAGCATCACCATTGCCATCACATTGATCAATTGAAAACAAGTGAGCAATATTTCCATCCAGAGTCTGTCCTTTACTGCCGATGAGATCATTCGGTGAGGATCTCGCAGACATGTTCTTGGACCGTCCCGATTCCACTGCGCAGCCACGACAGGGTGGAGACTGTAGTAGGTTGTAGTCCAGTGGGTCCACATTCCTACTGTGTCAATGCCTACCGGTAGAGTCGTACATAAAAATTTTACAGAATGTTTTCTGATACCGTTCCAGTCTCTCTGTATGAAAGACAACTTCACTTTCGGCTTTCTCGTCCTATGAAGAAATTCCAGATATCTACGTCGTACTAGTACTGTATAACGTACTCGAGCATTTGTATCAATACAAGTATGACCCAAATGACCTGAAACGTAGTCATTCTTGTATCGACCAACCGGGAAAGAATCGATGACTTCAAAAAAGACCAGAAAATCTCATTTCTACTGTACGTCGTACTCGGATCTCGGATTACTCCAGTGGAAGAGCCGTACATTCCAGATGGAGTTCACCTCTGCACTCTGTTAGTTACTTGTACATACTCCGAGGATGTCATAGTCTACCCTTGAGCATATATGCGGCGTACGCCTTCCTATATATGAATATATGATATGATCTTGCCAATCAGAACATGCAGTTGTCGGCCTTCGTGCATTCCCTCTTTCTATGACATATGCATAGAGTGACTAATGAGCGCTTATATAACAATGCGACCAATCAGCGTCCTCCGAGACGTCATCATTTTCGAGTTTTCGAAGACGATGTCCTCATGATTACGGCTTCGCGGATTCTGATTGGTGCAAGTGCTCTAAGGAGGGCACATCAAACTTAGCGAACCAGGCACCCTCCCAAGTTTCCCTTCTGGTTGTTACTTGTTACCCATCTCCAGTGTCATCTAAAGCAGATACACGTTGAGGACACATAAAATAGAAACCAGCTTTACCTTCTCATTGTAGACGGATGTCACTCTTCACACCAATGGCCGGCTTGACTGGAGGCACTCTCATAGGTAAGTCAAATGATGTGCACGTATTGTGCACGACTCCCATGAGAACTTGTAGTCTGTTTCATTCCAAAATCAGTCGAATTTCGACTAAAGGACTTACATTTCTCGACCTCTCTACCGGTAGGCCTAGCGGCGTCAACTCTTCTGCTGCTCAATGGTGACATAATGGACTCAAGTAGCACCATATCGCCCATAATCGCAAAACCTGTCAAGACCTTGAAATCACAAAGTTGGAAGATTGTTTTCACGGCATCCTTTATTGCCGCTGCCAATCTCTACATGTACTTTTTGGATCCAAACACCCTAGAGGATACTAGTGGACTGGCACGACCACTGTCCACGGTGGGTTATCAAATCTCCGGTCTTTTGGTTGGGTTCGGCTCCAAACTTGGTGGCGGCTGCACTTCCGGTCATGGAATATGCGGACTGGCTCGATTCAGTCGCCGAAGTTTTGCTGCCGTTTGCACCTTTATGGGCTTTGGCATGGCGACGGCGACTCTGTTTGCCAGCAGCGAGGTCGTACAATCTCGGACAATGTTTTTGTTCGCTGATTCAGAATCTGCGCCGCAGACTCCGAAGGCATCGGTTGCCTTACTCTTCGCTGCAGGACCCACCGTTTAGGCGATCTGGAGCCTCATGGGCAAGAAAGCATCCAACAACAAAAAGTCGCTTGGTGCTGCGCTTTCGGGTGCACTCTTTGCTGTGGGCCTTGCTGTTAGCAAAATGATACTACCTGGGAAAGTAATGGGATTCTTGGACTTGTCTGGAGTTCCCTCCGGAAGCTACGATCCCTCTCTTGCAGCTGTCATGGGCGGCGGCGTTGTGATGAGCTTCTTGGGTTATCAACTCCGCCGCTCGAAGCCGGTCATCGCAGATGAGTTCAACCTGCCAGGCGACGTTGTGATTGATTTGCCGCTAATTATAGGAGCCTCGTGTTTCGGAATTGGTTGGGGCATTGGTGGATTGTGCCCGGGACCGGCATTGTTTCGGTCGGCAGTGGGATCATCGGCAGTGGCAATGATCTGGATGCCTGCCTTTTTCGCGGGTTCTTACCTTGGCTCTGAAGTGCAAGACCATTTGGGTAGTTCATCAAATGCTTGACGTAACAAAATGTAATCAGGGAAATGAAATATTCTGTTGTGATTGTAGGGATGCATTGCGGACTGCTGTTTGGTACATAGCACATCGTTGACTCCTCGCTCCTTCGTCTTCGATTTGAGTGTTTTATGTATTTGCAGTTGTGAGAAATGGTGCCGGTTTCGTATGCGAGCACTTGCGCCTGAATTCTCTCCTCTGTCACTGCCAATAGTAGCCACAGATGACTCAAAATCGGTAAACGTGCAAAAATTGGATATGTTCATAGTTTAGGGTTTCCTACACAAGCGCTGAAGGGCAGGGCAGCCTACAACATTGAACCAATGTCTTCCATGCCCAAAATCTCAAAGTCGACATCCAACATGCGTTCCCATGACTTGAAGTGTGCTGCTCCATCTGAGCTAACAACATTTATAACCTTGCCGGATTTTCCAGCACGTCCAGTTCGTCCGGCAATGTGCGTATACTCGTCCGGCCCATGTGGTTGTCCGACCACAATGACTACATCGAGTCCGTCCAAGTGGAGACCCCGAACAGTATCTTCCCCGGTTACCAGCAGATATTCCCCCCCACTCTCCTGCTCTTGCTGATCTTTCTTAAAGTAGTTTGTCTCGCCAACTCCTGTTGCACCAGAGACTTGTCGGTGAATCGCAATCATGCGATCCGAGCCGTCGGCCTCGAGAGCATCGAGCAAAGAGACTGGTTCTGGTTTGCATTGAAAGTGCTTCAGTGCGCCAATCGTGTTCTTTGTTGACATTCCACAACCGCGTGTGAGCACCATCAACATTTTGCGGGGTTTCTTGTTGAGCCTATTGACGACTTCAAAGGCGGACGTCAAGAGTTTGCCGGACGAATCGCTGTCCACCGTCGTGACATAGTGCTGAACCTGATCGGGAATGGTAACAGCTCTTCCTACATGAACTGGTTTATCCGAATCGTCCGAGTCTTCGTCGTTGATGTCATCACTATTTCCAGAGCCACGAATGACGGGTGGGCATTCGTCATTTGAGAGACCAAGGACTCTCGACAGTTCTCGTCGAAGTGGTCTCCCAACTGTAGCACTGACTGCGATTACCTGTGCCTGACCCAACGACATGCGAGCGACTGCTGATGTGACCACAGCCGCTGGTTTCTCGTGCTGCTTGAAACGCTGGCCCTCGCCGCGGGACTTTTTGACGTGTAGCAGACGGTCGACTTCGTCGAGAATTAGCCATCGCACGTTGCGCAGAAAGAACATGGCTTCCGGTTTCGACGTTGGAGAGGCAGGCATTTTTTCATCGCCGTATAAGGACGTCATAATAGCCTTGGCGCTGCCGACATAGAGGCGTGGGGTTGCACGCGATGTGCTGCGATCGAGTAGTCCGCCGTTGGCTTCTTCTCCATGCTCCTTCAACGGATCACCCATGAGATTAGTGGGTCGAAAGATGAGGCGCACAGTGCCTGGAGGTGCCAAAACTTGCGCTATACCAGCCACTTGAGCAGCAAGTTCACGAGTTGGCGTCATGATTACACAGTAACCTCGGTCGTCGTCGTCGTCGATTTCGCGCCAAAGCTGCTCGGTAATAGGAAGGAGATATGCCAACGTTTTGCCAGACCCTGTTTCGGCGTGGAGAATAGCGGATTCGCCTGCGGCCAGTCGGGGCATGGCAGCTTCCTGAATGGGACTTGGTGATGCGAAACTGGCGGAGGCTAATGATTTTCCAGCGGCTGCGGATAGGCTTAACCCAGCAAAGTGTTTCATCGGCTCCGCAACTGAATTCTCATCTTCCTTCCAAGCTCGCTCCATTTGTTCCTCCAGCATTTTGGATTCTTCTTCTGCTGGCGTGACATACTTCTTCTTTAATTCATATTCCACCAGTCGCTTAGCAAGATCCGGCTTTCTTCCGTTTCTGGGCAGCCCCAACTGTTTTAGGTCATCCTTCAACGAGTTTGCAGGTCGCTGAATGTACAATTGATACAACGACTCCTGCTCAGAAGAAGGAGCATCCAGCTTCTTTTTCATTTTTTCGAGGTGAGAAGCAGTCCTTTCCAGAGCGTCCTTGGCAGACAAAGTCGGTTCATAGTCAAAGAGCCTTGTCCTGGTTCGATATTGAGATGTCGATGCTGGTGCAGAAAGCGAACCCAGTGTTTTAAGGTTGCTGAACGCATCTGCCGAAAGAAACAACAATAGAAACACTACAGACATCCTCATCGCGGGAGATCGAAGCCAACGGCAAGCGACAGCCAATTGTAGGCGGGGTGCTAGATGTTTAAATCAATTCAATGGAGAGGATGCCTTTAACTCGAGAATAAGCTTACGACGAAAAGCGATAGTCAGGTGCACAACAAGCAGAAAAAAAAGATGGTGGAATGATGGCACTGATGGCTCAGCGTGGCACCGGTACTGTGCTCGTACCAGTACATAGAAAAGGTACATCCACAGGGGCGTACGGAATGTTCCATACTACCAGGTACCGTAGTACAGGTAGATTGAGAGTGCGTCCCGAAGGTATGTCAACAAGAAATATGATACACAGATAAATCACGAACCATCTCCGTTGCTTGTTTTTACCAAATTAGTAACAATTTCGTCCTTTTTTAAAAGGTTTTCAAACAACAACTCAACTCCAGCCAAGTGAATGTTCTCCTTACTTGAGGCCTTGTTGGTGGAAAAATGGTGGCATTACAATGAAAGATCAGGTCAAACGAAAAATCCTCATACTGGTGAAAGCCTTTTCTAATCTATTTCTTATCACCAGACGAGTTGAAATCTTCATTGACCATTTTCAGTTGTTTTCTGATGTTCCTTTTTATCAGGTTCTTTTACCCATTTGACGTTGATGTGGTGCATTTGGTTATTGCAATCCTGCAAATGAATTCTCCTCTAGGCAAAGATGATGCTTGTAGAATTTTCATGCCAAAGAGTGCAGCCCTACCATCTGTTGTTTGTTGTTGACAAAGAACTGTTGCATTGCAAGATCTTGTTTTGCTCAGATCATTTTGTTCCATCTGAATGCCACACAATTTGCAAGAAGAACAAGCATGTAGAAACCATAAGGTCTTGTTTGTTTAAGCAACTAAATGTGACGAGTTATATGTGTTCTTAACCTCAAAGCATCAAATTCCTACTTAGTGGTGAGGCAAGGGGCTTTATTCACAGTATCAAGATTGCATATCTTGCCCCTTAATGCTAATCTTCCATATTCAAACCTTTTGTGGCAGCTGCAAATCCAAGGAATTCTTACGCCGTGTAGTTGAGTGCTCACATACTTGGTCATTGCTGATGTTCATCAATCTGGGCCAAAAGATGAAGCATCTTTGATGTGGAAAAATGGCGTTGTCACTCATTGCTTAAAAGGTGACTGAGGAACAATTGCGACAGTCGAGCTCCAGCAAGGACAGAACTGCTTTGGTGGTATGGTTTGGGGAATATGACAGCAATGGTTTTTTAAGTGAAATAAACATCCATCACAGGTTAAAACTCACCTCATTCACTAAATTCAGTGTCCTTGGGCAGTGACCTTCTAGGTCTCCAAACAGTAGGGCACCACATGGTACCTTTTTCCAGCTACATTGACAGGTAGTTTTGCCACTCAAAAGACGTATACGTTCAAATCCAGCCAACATCAGAGCGGGCTGGTGGACTCACCTCACGGAAGAATTCATTGTAACTACGTCTGCACAACACACGGACGCGCTCCCAGCCACCTCTCACATCCACTTGTGATACTTCTTCACCGACCATGCAAAGTATTTCTTGACTGCCATTATTCCTCCTGGTGGATTTGTAGATATTGCCCATGCCACTGATCTCATTAATGAATGCCATTCTAATTAATGCCATTCTATCACATGACTTGTTTTCATGTTCGGTGTAGGCCCGCCTTTGGCACAGAAATCAAGAATTCAATCAACAATCTCTACCAGCCAGCTCTACCAAAGCGGAATTCATTGCTGCGGTTCACCCTGCCAAAGTTGAGATGTATTTGTGATCAAACTTTGCCGAAGTCGGTTATCCGCAGTCAGCCTGATCTGGCTGTACTCTGTGAAGACAACACTGCTGCATATATAGTGATGGCCATTGCTCGCCAGTTGCATTACCCTGCAATCTCATCACAATGGCATTCAACACTTCATAATCCAGTAATGGAAGCACAGCATGAAATTGTCTTTGCTCACATCCATGGCATCATGAACAGTGCTGATGCTTTGACCGAATCCCTCGGGTCCACTCTACACCATCAACAATATGCTTGTCATCTCATGGGACACTAGCTATGGTGCTCCTTGGGTCCCTTGTTGATTCTCTCTCCATGTGTAATGCTCTGCATTCAAAGATCTATGATGCCAATAATGGGGGAGCATGTCAATACATTTCTTTCTTCTCTATCCTGCCTGTCACATTGCGCCTGCTGGTGTACCATAACAAATTGCCTGCTACACTATGTCACTCGTATCTTCCACCACAACAGTTTACCAGTGCCACTACATACAAGCTACATTTTTTGTGCTTCTGGTCTGTGTACTATGGTATGGCCCAATGTGCTAATATTTTATACTAATTCATAGTGCAATCAGAGTGCTTCATTTACTCTGCTCACAACTTACCTTTGCGTTGCCTTTTACCCTCAACTGCATCTTCATCGGTCAAAAAACAATTGTTAAGCTGAAGAGGGAAAAGATGCTGCTCGTTTGACATTTTTCATCCTCATCTTTGGCTGACTAAAAATGCTCTCCTCTGTCTTTCGTCAAACCTCACTCCCCAGAAGGAGTGTCACGGTGTCCGCCTTGGAAGGACTGGATTCACATTTTTAATTGTATGTCGCGGGAAGCCAATTTTTTCCTTCATACGCAGTACGAGTAGTTAAAAATAGGATTTATTGCAAGTATGTCATAGTACAAATTGCGCACAAGTATGAGTACGACGAACCGATGGAAGGAGTACAGTACACAGTAAACGTAGAATTGTCGTCCTCCGTCTTCCGTTTATGAACACCTTCTACTTCACACTCCGTTTTGTAGGTTCTAATCAACCTACTTTAATGTTGGTACAAAATCTACATACTGCGATTCTGTGACGAATGGGCAATCAACCCCCACGCTACCAAACGTTCAGACTAACTGAACCAAAATTGGCAACGTAGGCCCACCACAACACTATCCTGATTTTTTAGGCATAAAACATAGAATACGAGCATCATACACTTTTGCGCACAATGTACGTGAGTCGCACATGAGTCGCACATGAATCGGGCTTTGTTCCTGCCACCTTTTTACCGCACAGCCACAACCTCTTGCTTGCGGAGTGACCTGAAACACAATAACAACAGCGCACATTAGCAAATAGACTTCAGCAAAATCTGAGGAGACAGAAAGTTTCGAGGTACTTTCTCGATCATGGATCCGTTTCAAATTCTACAAACAGACGAGAATTCATTGACTTGTGGTCCCAAATGTGATCAAGAAACAGAGTCCGGGTGGTGCAAACTTATCACATGTGTCGGAAAATGGAATTTCCAAGGAATGGACGTGAGAACAATCTGAGGAGACAGAAAGTTTCGAGGTACTTTCCTGATCATGGATCCGTTTCAAATTCTACAAACAGACGAGAATTCATTGACTTGTGGTCCCAAATGTGGTCAAGAAACAGAGTCCGGGTGGTGCAAAATTGTCACATGTGTCGGAAAATGGAATTTCCAAGGAATGGACGTGAGAACAATCTGAGGAGACAGAAAGTTTCGAGGTACTTTCCCGATCATGGATCCGTTTCAAATTCTACAAACAGACGAGAATTCATTGACTTGTGGTCCCAAATGTGGTCAAGAAACAGAGTCCGGGTGGTGCAAAATTGTCACATGTGTCGGAAAATGGAATTTCCAAGGAATGGACGTGAGAACAATCTGAGGAGACAGAAAGTTTCGAGGTACTTTCCTGATCATGGATCCGTTTCAAATTCTACAAACAGACGAGAATTCATTGACTTGTGGTCCCAAATGTGGTCAAGAAACAGAGTCCGTGGTGCAAAATTGTCACATGTGTCGGAAAATGGAATTTCCAAGGAATGGACGTGAGAACAATCTGAGGAGACAGAAAGTTTCGAGGTACTTTCCTGATCATGGATCCGTTTCAAATTCTACAAACAGACGAGAATTCATTGACTTGTGGTCCCAAATGTGGTCAAGAAACAGAGTCCGGGTGGTGCAAAATTGTCACATGTGTCGGAAAATGGAATTTCCAAGGAATGGACGTGAGAACAATCTGAGGAGACAAATATAATCCAGATGCCTAGTGATGTTCCTATTATTGTTATACCCTTGCTTGTCCTGTCTGTCTCCCATATGTGGTTTGATGTTCCTCTCGAGTTGGTCGTCGCTTGTCTGGCACCAGTTTTAAGTACCGAGTCCACTTTAGCCTTTCAAGATGCCTTTGACGACCAGTATTGGTCTCCAATGGAACTCCTAGGGATTCGATTGTCGCAGTAATTGCATCATTGCAATCCATCTCTGTCATGGTGCTTCGCAACAAACCAACTTGCCTGGCAGCCTCATCGAACCGCCACATCAAAAACCGAAATTCTTCTAGTCGCCTGTAAGCATCCTTGTGAAAGTCAACATCACTGCGTCTGACAAATCGCAACGCACATTGTCCTGTTATGGTATTTTGTGTGTGCCAAAGTTTGTGTGCAGAATGCACATTGCATTTTGGAAAGGTCCAAGTTGGTGGGACTCGACGGAATTTACCTTTGTGTAGCCAAAGATTGTGCACCGTTGAGGCACCATCATCCATTCCTTCATACAACCTTGTTCCAATTGGAATCTGCGGTACTATTGGAAGCTGTTGGCTTGCTACTTCAGTGAGAATCTCACCTGCACGGCGAACTTCCATCAGAATTTGACTCTGGCCTTCCTCCATTACCGACACCATGAGAGACCTCATCCTTGTTTCCGATAAAGTTCCATTGATTGTTCTATCGTCCAGCATTTGTTCCACCCCTTCAAGAATTGTCGGTCTCATACTAGCAACAGATTGCTGCAATTGTTTAATTTGTGCTAACTGAACAACATGCGGTGGAATTCCAGTTAGTCGCATGATACATTGTTGCGAGACATCATCGGTTGCATCTCCAGGATAGATGACCTTCACATACTGCTTCAGATTAAGTATCATCTCGTTTCGGAACACTGGAGAAAGACTCAGTGGTGATGGTGCCACTCTTGCATTATCGCCATCGTCCTCATGCAGGACATGATCATTAGAATTAACCGTCACACCATGATAGTAAACTGCTGCATCAAAATGTTGTAGCAGACTTGCAAGGCCAAATCGTAAGGTCTTCCGGATTGCCACAAAGCTGTTTAAGTTACCAAAACAAGCTTCAAGTGAAAGGGAAACTTTATGTGTAAGCTCGTTTTGTGACCGTTCAACATCAGCAACATGCTCAGAACCACCCTCAAGTTCCACACCTTGTCGCCCACAGTAGATAAAGTCTGGGCAGCTTGCACCAAATTTCGGAGACAGAACATCCATTCCGCTGAGAATACGACCGACATACTGATCTCCTGCTCGCTCGTAAAGCAAATAGACATCTCTCGAACCACCAAGAGTCCACCCGCCACGGTTGTTGACAGCAACCGAGCTAGGTGCAGCCGTTGTCCCACTCGATGCATATGTACCAGCACCCTTTCTGATGGAGTGCACTCCAATATCTTCAGGACTGTATCCGAGGTCTCGCAGCTCATCTTTATGCTTCTCAAGAACCCGTGACAAATTATCACTGAAACGAGCTTCTTGGCATGGGCCTGGGAATAACATGCTGTGCTCATCCTTGAACAAACCAGGGTAACACAATAGGTACTCGAACAGTGCTGTCACGCAACAGACAAGATAATTATCTGGATTTGCGTAGATATGTCTGGGATGGTGGTTACGTGAGCCATCCTGGTCATTTTTCACGTGAGAAAAAGACAAACCAAACGAATCATTCTTCCACAAGAGATGTTTCAAACACACACAGGAATTGACACCTCGGCACATTAAATTCCAAGTGAGAGCGAGAAAAGCGCGAGCAAAGATACCTTCATGCAGGCGCTCCATCAAAAACCAGCCCATTAATTTCTCATACAATTCAAAAGACATTTCTCGTTTACCCGAGACAATTGAGCCTATCCCATTTTGTGCTGCTGCCGCTGCAACTACACGAACAACACCGTCAAGGTATGCATCTACCTTCTCTTGAAATTCAAGTGAAGGTTGATACTTGAACCGCTTGAAAAGATTGTTCAAGTTCGACCTCTTGTTCTTGTAGCATTTTCCTCGCAAAGGAGCACCATTGCCTCGCCGCATCTGAGAACGTAGGTAATTTGCATAGTCGTCATATGTAAAACCTGCAAAAGCAAATGGAGCAGGACCCTCATCAATCTCTAGCCATAGCTTGATAGCATTCCTAGCAGCCTTTGTCACTTTACTCTCGGTAGCAGCACCAACAATCTGCTCCACTTGCTCTTGTATATTAAAAGCCAGACGGTCATCGATTAATCGTTTCAATCGTTGCCTTGTCTCCACACTTTCACCATTATTGATCCCATACAGCCACATGATAAGTCGGCAGGACTCATAAAGATTCTTCATTCGGGTTGCCAATGAACGATTTTCTCTGCGACAGTTGGCTGGCGTCATAGCTTCGTGCACTTCCATCACCAATCTGCGATGCGCTGCACTGTCTGTAGTAGGGCATAGCTCTGTGCCTCCTGATCCTTCAGCCCTCATGTTCGTGATTATTTCAGCAGCATCATGTGAATCATCATGATGTGCGTGTGCCAATTGCTCTGCTTCTCCATTGTCAACAACATTCATTTCACACTCCAGTGGATAACTCATTTCTATTTGATTGTATGCAATAAATGACTGATCGACTGCGCAGACAATTGAAGGATGTCTATCATCAGGGAGCTCTACAATAATGTATAGAATATTCATCAATTTTTTTGTAGGTCAATGACACCTACAAAACCTAATTCTTCCCAGGAAGAATTAATCCAACGTAGACTTATACTAAAAATCTACGTAGGATCCATTTGTCGGATGGATCCTCTCAGGTTTGGTAGGTTAAAAAAAACCTATAATGACCCCAAAAGGCAGTATTTACAACCTACAAAACCGGGGGTTCTTTCGGTTCGTCGTACTAGTACGTACGTACGCTTCGGACATAATCAATGACCAAATGTGGTGCACAATATTCTGTATCTGGAAATAGGGGACCCAATAAAACGTATGGGCTGCGGATGGCCTTAGCACCGACGTTCACCCCGAGTACCAGATTGAAGCAATTATGAGCGTATCAGATGACTCTATTAATGGGAACGAAAATCGTTAACATGTTCAACGGTTCAATATTTCATAGTTGACGAGATGTGATCGACCGATGACTTGTTCTTTTAGAAGTTTACGAAGATCGCTGAAGGTTTGTCGTTGTCACGTGTTTATCTCAAAAATACTTCTAAACAGGGCTGCGAACAAGATTAAAAGGGATACTCGGAGTACAATTTTTCATGCATATTTGACATCTATCAAAAATCCATTGATCCAAGGAAAGGAAGAAGGGGTTCGGCAAGAAAGAATTTATGCTGATACCGACATATATATGGGTGGAAACAACGGAAAAAGGATCGTGATTGAAACAATACTCCAGAGTACTCAGACATTTCCAGTGACAATTAAACAATTTTCTGACGTCCAAAGACCCCAGACATATTTTTAATTAACAGATAACCGGCAGTTGGAAAGCGTGGACACAACTGACAAACACATGTTTCCAGGTCAATGGTCCTGTACAAGTACCACGAACTTTTGCCTCCTTTCCGAATGCAAGCACCCAGGATGATTCCCTTCGTGATAAAAGGTATGGTTTGAGAACGTACATCTGCATTTAATTATTTTTGCGGAAGCTTATCTCATAAAGGCTTTCCATTAGATTCAGATGGATGATCTCAACGCATTTGCGATGGATGGAAGAAAACAGAGGCGCAGGCCTGCTAGTATCGAGAAATCCGTTGTAAAAGATGCCTGCGTAAAGCTTACGCCGAGCAAACGAAATCTCACGAATGAAGTGGGTACAAGTCCCAGCGCTGATGTTTTTGAGAAGCGCAAGACCAAAAAACACAAGAGTGGCCGCAGCATTTCCCCACCAGGAGGGAATTCTGTCGCAGACATCGCTCGGCTTGGAATCGGGGGAACGCACGGGCTAAGGAACCAACAGCAGGTGCCGCTGGGACACAATCTGGCTGAGCTCAAATTCGGTAAGTCTACGAATCAAGTCCGAGCCGTACATCACATACCAGCATGTTCGTGTCGTTTTCGTTCGCGATGCTCGCCCCCCCCTCCCCCCCCGTTCGCGTCCAAACGCTCCTCACGCAAGGGTCGTAATGACGAGGACGGCGTGAGTCAACTACTCTTTGATGTGAATCCAGTTCTGTTCTATCCGCAGAAACGTGTTACACTATGACTGATGTATTACCTATTCTTTATCAACACGTTTTCTAACAATCCTCCTTTATCATATAGACCTTCGGTCGGTTCAGCAGCAGCAGCAGATCTTGCAGCAGCAGACCAGCAACGCTTTCATGGATGACTCCCTTCGTCAAATTCTTTCACGAAGAGCTGCCTTGCTTCAGCAGCAGCGTTTCAAGATGCCGGGTGCTCTCGACTTTCCTGGATTCCAATCTCAGCCTTCGCTTCCTAATTTATGGAATTTATTAGGTACTACAAGTGGAATCGGACTTGAAGGATCGTTGTTGGGCCCTTCTCGCAGTCAATTGTTGTCCAACGTAGCTGGAGTTGCTCCTCGCTTAAACCCAAGCCTGATCCCCTTGGACCGTAGATTCTTGAGACCTTACTCGAACATGGGTTCTGCGTTATCGGGGATTGGTGGCAATCTTCCTGATCCATGGAATGAAATTCCAATTCCAGGAGTGGTTAATGGACGCCCTTCTCTTTGGATGCAAGCGGAAATCGCCGCACGGTCGTCTAGGGGCATGAAAGTATCGTCTAGAGAGCGAATGCTTCCAGAAATTACAGCCCACACGCAAGTGCTACCGACGCCGGACACTTCAGGACTCACGATCGGTGTGGGGATCGACGAACGTGAGCATGTAGCCGCATCCGTCGCCAGACAAGGACGCAAACATCATTCGGGAGCCCTGGATGCCGCCTCGTCGATGACGCCCGCGGGCATCTCCCACCAAGACCTGTACGCTCGAGATGATGCGCCTGGTGAAGATGGTGACGAGGTAGATCACGGTCCACTCCTCCTCTTGTACATGCAGTCTTGCGACGACGATAACTTGTCCTCGTACCAATGTCTTGTGAGGAAACAGATTGAAATCTTCGAAGCAAAGGACGAAGACATCGAATCCAACGCACAAGGTCGCAACAGACCCATAGTCCCAGGCCAAGTAGGCATACGATGCCGTCATTGTTCCCGAATTCCGCCTCGACACAGGACTCGAGGGGCTACTGTACATACTATCCCGCGAAGCTGAATGGATTGTATCAAGCAGCACAAAACATGGCGAGCGCGCACCTGGGCATTCACTGCCAACTCATTCCAGATGCCTTAAGACGAGATCTCACCATTCTGAGGAACAGAAAATCATCCGCAGGCGGTGGCAAGCAGTATTGGGCGGATTGCGTGCGGATACTGGGTGTTGAGGAATCCGACGGTATCCTACGTTTCCATCGACCCGGCGAGATACGTGAGGTCGCAGGGCGGTGCAGTGAGCAACACGAGGACGAAGGCAGTTTGAGTGTATGCTCCGAAGGCGCAGACAAGGATGCTGAACGTAAGGGCAAGATCAGCTACGTCTCGTCCGACGAAAGCTGCAAGTAACGTAGACATCATTTATGTAAATTCATTTTAGCAATCTGCATGGGATGAATTCACCTTTTGACGAAAATCTGTCACGGATTTGGCTCCACTAGCGCCCCGCCATCCCCTGTAAATTACATTGTCGCTCAAGGTGGGTTTAGTAGACTGAACATGCTTTAATCTTTCCGATGGTGACAACAATTGAATCCCGTGTCAAGTACCAGAGTAGACGCGAGTCCTATAATCCGAAGGTCCAGAGCGTGTTACGTCTGATACTTATGGAAAGTTCAAAATAGTGGACCATGCAGGGCGATGCTTGTTCGGAGGGAGCACCTACTTCATGAACAGTTATCCGGCCCCCGCACCATGAGCCATGAGCAATGAGCCAAGAGACGTAAGGGATGAAACGTTTGTGATTTCAGAAAACGACTACTATACGCAGTAACGCATCTCAATCAGAAGAATGGTTCGGATGGTTTTGCTTCCGTATTTCGATATAGTAATCTACGTGGCATGACAGTATGCGCGATATTGCTTATAAAACGGGTACGTGTGCAGAGCCAGAAACGTTGAGAAATTCAGCCTTTTTGTTATTACTACCGTCGTACTAGACTACGTAGTATTTGTTAATGTCACTTGAATTCGACAACTGTGACATTCGACTTAAGTGACCGACGGTAAGAAATAATGTTCTTAAAATCCCCCCCGCACGTGCCCTTCGCTCATGGTGCAAAACACGCGTGTACCAGACCTTCAATCCTGCTGAGGGGACGATATGAAGAAAATCGCCATTCCCTTAAATGCTACGCCAACTGTACTACATAAATCCATTCATATGCGAAACTGAATTGCTACGATACGTATATATATATTACATATATATGATGATGTCTTATATTTCGGTTTTGATCATTCCCCTGTGGCCAGGGCTTGTTAGTGAGTCCGTTTTGGGCTTAGTTATAGTATGCACTAACTAAGCCACTGTAAAAGCGTAGTTAAAAATAATTAGTTAACTAAATCAACTAAATGTTTCACTAGAGACATGTGACATGTGTTATTTTTGAATAGCATTTTGCTGTATACGTGTATGCGAGCCTATAGAGTGCATGCAGCTATTGTAAATTGTAACGTATACTTCTTGTTACTATTCAATGCTTGAACCTTTTTGACGCGTGTGAGGTCTCTTCGTCAATACAATCGGCCGCACGCTTTAGCATGTCCGCCATAGATCCCTCTTCGGTCGCCTGGATATCTTCGGCGTCTTCAGTGTCGAGATCGAAGAACTCAGTCAATGCAGCTGCGGCTGCTACTGCTGAAGTCGATGAGCGAAGGGAATCCAGAAGGCAGGACATGCTCATAGGGCCACTTTCGCTAGCTGACCTTATAAACTCTTTGTTAAATGCAAGGAGCGTGAGCATCTCGAATTTCGATGATCCCAAACTCTGCCGCATGTGAGTATCGATTAGACGACAGAATGAAAATACACGCTCTTGCATCCCGTTTGCATCGGGGGCTGCAAGTTCAGGCGCAGCAATACGAGAGACCATTGTGTGATCTTTGCCGTTGAGACGATACCACATCAGAATATCAACCTTATTGGTTAGAAAAAAGCAGTCTCCTCGAGATATCTTGACCTTTTCCACATCGGAGAGTTCGGCGCGCTGATCATTTCTAAGGAAAGCATGCCAGTTAATCAACTGATTCATCCATGCATCATATGCTTCATCAGCCATTTGGGATGCAGTTTGCTGCACTGGTTCAAGAACAACAGCTTCTTCGCGAGGAATGGCATTATTTCGCAAGGCTGTTGAGAATGGATCATCACTGTCATAGTTATCATCCATCAAACTGGAATCGACGGGTTCATCTAACACAGTTGGTTTCCAAACCCGCACAGCCTCTGCATTCAGCATTCTCTTGAAAACAGCGAGAGCCTTATCAACAAGGTAACCCTGTCCAGTTGCTCGAAGGAATGGTAGTCCTGTAGTCATCATAACTGGATCAACAACCATAGCAACTAATTGGTGGTCGTTTGGAGCCGGGAAGTAGTTCTTAATCTCATCTAGCAGACGATAACGAAGATCCTGTACGTCCTTGTGCAAGCCTTCAGTGGCAACTTTCTTCTTTGGTAGATCATCGAAGGAACAAGACCCATCCCACTTCTTATCCTCATCTTCAGTGAACGTGATATCCACAATGTTGAAGTGAGGCTTTTCGAGGGCCATGACGCAGCTGTGAAAATGTTTAAAAGAAATTAACAACAAATTTTCGAATTGGCAAAATGAAAATGCATACGTACGTTAAAACTTGCAGCCAGCTGGATCCAGCAGTCGGTTGCGAATCAACTTGGGTCACAAACGAGAAGTTACAAACTGGGCGTAAAACTGCTTCAAACCCTGCTAGAAGCTCCCACTCCTGTTCTGTAAGCATATGAGCTCGCCCAGTAGCGGATTCCTGATTCATATAGACATGAAGAGTGTAGAAGCTGCGTAACACTTGCTGAAACATCATCTCCGTGCCGCTGATTCGAGTGTCATTGTCGAGCCCGATTCGAATCGTTTTCATGTTAGCATTATCATTGCGAGACTTGTACTGGACTTGGCGAGACTTGGCTTTCTTGCTGAAAACGTACTTTGCGAGTTTGCGCGCCTTGACACGTAATGATTCACACGGGGGGAAGCTATCAATGATGACATGGTTCTCTGATCGTGTTCGCTTGCCGCATGCGTGGTCAGCAACAAGATTAGCCATGTGCATATGGCAATCACCATCTTCTCCTGTAAGTCTGCGCCCCGTTGCAACAGATGCATTTGTCGTGTCATTAATGCTCATATACAGATCCGTATCTTGGATATCGTAGCGACTTAGAATCGATCGTGCGGCAGCAGCGCAAGCATCAGCGGAATGGCCATCAGGGATGGCTAGCCCGAGTGCAACTTTATATCGTTTCCACTTAACAGGATCAATCCAGTAGACAGAAACACCGAAGAATTGTTTAATTGTGGAGTCCCAGCCATCGTGACAAACAATAAGCCACCCAGGTGGCACATTGGAGTTGTCAGCCGAGGAATACACAGAACGAGTACATGCCAGACGTGCTTTGATTTCCGTCACAAACGATGAAAACATTGAGGCAAGGGCGGCGTCCATCTTTCCTCGGGTCATGGCCTTGTATGATCCAGGTTTTAAGTGACTTGCAAGCTCAATGATGGCAGTCAATTCAGGATCAGTGGCAAATGACAGTGGCAATCGGCGATTGACAACCAGCATAGCAATTGCAGCATGAACTTGGTTGTTGACGGCGTCGTTTCCTCTTGCTAGGAATAAGCTCATCGTCGTCATCCCCGATTCAGATTGTGAACTGTCGACTGAATTGACAACCATTGGTTTTTTGCCTTGAGCCTTGGGGATAACATTCCTGTGGTGCGTTTTAAGATGAGATTCTCCGTTTGAAGTTGATTCATTGTAGAGAGAAATCAAACACTTCTGAAAGACTCTCATGGGAGCATTGTCAACGTCAATATTGTCATAGCATATTTTACAAACATGGCCAGATTTTTCGATCGGCCCATTGGTTAGTTGGTAAACGTAATTCCAAACCCAAGAACTCTTTGCCACCTTAGTAATTGCGCGCTGCTCCGCCTTTGATATCTCTTGCAACGGTTGTTCGTTTCGGTCCTCTCCTGGCACAGTATCGCCGCCAACCCCTTCGATATCCATCAATACGACGACCGATGACAAGTGAGAATTGACAAGTGAGGCGGCAGAGGAGCAAGCAAATTGAATTCTGAGCGTGTATTACTGTGATTGTGCAGGATGCTGACACAAGAGACAAGGTGACGGATATAGGATTCTAAATCCGTTTGATAATATTGAACGACTCGTCTGCTCTGAGCAGTCCGCAGTCCGCAGTCCGCAGTCCGCAGCCCGCAGCCTGCATTACTCAGCAAATGTGCATATTGAATTTAGTGACTATTTAGTTACTAAATTAACTAAGGCAGGCAGAGCGTAGTCATAGTGAAACTAACTATTTAGTTAGTGATAGTTAGTGAAAAAAATCACTAAGTCACAGGTTCACTAACAAGCCCTGCCTGTGGCACAGGTGGCAGCACGTGAACCCCGTACAAACCGTTGCGTCCGGTCTATGGGAACGCCTTTCGCAAGCAGGCGTTCTGGTCAAGGCCATCGCACCTTGCTATAATCTGCCTGCAATTGCCAGAGAGGCCAAGGCAATCGCAGCCCTAGCGAGGTCGACGCTACCTGATACTTCGAGAAAAGTTCAAGCTGAACTTCATCCATTGCCTTTATAACCCCTCACACCAAAAAACGAAGTCTCATGTCTGATTCTCCAACAAGGAGAGGTTCGAACGCAGAAGCTACGAGTAACGACATTCTGGAAAACCGTCCCCACTCCAAGAAGCGAAGGCATGGCGACAACATTCCATCCCATGGGTGTAATGATGTCGCAGACATCGCTCGGCTTGGAAACGGTGTAACGCATGGGCTTAGGAACCAACCACCGTTGAATCTGGGACACAACCTTGCTTACCGTAGCCTCGGTAAGTCGTAAGACACGATTCCGATCCGTTCAGCACATGCCACAATGTTCAAGTTCCTTCTGTTTTCGATGCTTGGCCCATCGTCTAAATGTCCGTCGAGAAGCAGAAGTCACAGAATCGAGGATCGCTTGAGTCCACAACTCCTTCATTGAAATCCAGTTCGTTTGTTCCTGCTCATGACCTGGGCTGAGACTGAAGCATTGCCTTTTCGTTGTCTACACGTTTTCTTACGCACTTCTTATGTCATATAGACCTTCGTTCGGCCCAGCAGCAGCAGATCTTGCAACAACGGGCCAGTGCTTTCATGGATGAATCCCTACGTCAACTTCTTTCACAAAGAGCCGCCTGGCTTCAGCAGCAGCAATACAAGTTGCCGGGTGCTCTCGACTTTCCTGGATTCCAATCTCAGCCTTCGCTTCCTAATTTATGGAATTCATCAGGTTCCAACGGTGGGATCTCACTGGATGGTTATTTGCGGGCTTCTACCGGTCAATTGTTGCCCGACGTAGCATCTGTTGGTATATACTTGAACCCAAGTCTTATCCCCTTCGACCGTAGATTCTTGGGACCTTACTCGAACATGGGTTCTGCGTTAGCGGGGATTGGTGGTTATCTTCCTGATCCATGGAATGAAATTCCAATTCCAGGAGCGGTTAATGGACGCCCTTCTCTTTGGATGGAAGAGGCACTATCGGTCGGGTCGTCAGGAGGCATGGAACCATCATCCGGCGAGCGATTACTTCCAGAAATTTCAGCTAACGTGCAAGAGCTACCGACGCCGGACGCTTCAGGACTCACGATCGGTGTGGGGATCGACGAACGTGAGCATGTAGCCTTATCAGTCGCCAGACAAGGACGCAAACATCATTCGGGAGCCCTGGATGCCGCCTCGTCGATGACGCCCGCGGGGATCTCGCACCAAGATCTGTACGCTCGAGATGATGCGCCTGGTGAAGATGGTGACGAGGTAGATCACGGTCCACTCCTCCTCTTGTACATGCAGTCTTGCGACGACGATAACTTGTCCTCGTACCAATGTCTTGTGAGGAAACAGATTGAAATCTTCGAAGCAAAGGACGAAGACATCGAATCCAACGCACAAGGTCGCAACAGACCCATAGTCCCAGGCCAAGTAGGCATACGATGCCGTCATTGTTCCCGAATTCCGCCTCGACACAGGACTCGAGGGGCTACATACTATCCCGCGAAGCTGAATGGATTGTATCAAGCAGCTCAAAACATGGCGATCGCGCACCTGGGCATTCACTGCCAACTCATTCCAGATGCCTTACGACGAGATCTCACCGTTCTGAGGGATAGAAAATCATCCGCAGGCGGCGGCAAGCAGTATTGGGCGGATTGCGTGCGGATACTGGGTGTTGAGGAGTCCGACGGTATCCTGCGTTTCCATCGACCCGGCGAGATACGTGAGGTCGCAGGGCGGAGCAGTGAGCAACACGAGGACGAAGGCAGTTTGAGTGTATGCTCCGAAGGCGCCGACTAGGAAATTGAACGTAAGGGCAAGAATGACTACGTTTCTTCTGGCGAAAGCTGCGACTAGGAACTGTGTTTATGTGACTTATTGAGCATACCATCCACGAGGGATGAATGGTTCCGTTCTCTGTTTATTAACGTCGCTCTCAGTCTGGTGCCCAGCATAAGTTCTCAATAAAGCCGTTCGTCGTATTCTCCCATGAAGTTTGTTCTGCTCGCTGACGCACATTTTGTTTGACCTAGCAATATCCATTGTGTGGTACCCATAAAGTGTAGTGTAATGTTCTGCTCTGCACAACTAGCTACAAGTAGCTATCATAGTATTCAGTGCAGCATGACATCAGTGCATAATCTAGACTCAAAGTTGTGAGAAGACCTCATCAATATTGTCATGGAATGGATTGTCAAACTGTATCGATGTAGTAGGTATGTTGGTCAATCTTGACAAGCAGGAAGCTAAGAAGTACACTCTTTGTGCGTGATAATCAGGGACACTAATGTCAGCATTATCTTACATTTTTGTCTACAATTACCAATGATT
Organism: Fragilaria crotonensis; assembly: GCA_022925895.1. Taxonomy (NCBI): domain Eukaryota; phylum Bacillariophyta; class Fragilariophyceae; order Fragilariales; family Fragilariaceae; genus Fragilaria; species Fragilaria crotonensis. The sequence continues at coordinate 40,874 of JAKSYS010000076.1, read as the reverse complement.
TCATCCAGAAGAAACAACCAGTACTCTCCAATCATGAACTCTGAGAGTTTGAGGTTTCCTGACCTTGCTTGTCTTGTTTTGTGAGCTTTATCTCTTTGTCTTGACCCATTGCAGCCTTGAGCTCTGACACCGGACCAACCCAACAAAACACATGAAGTGTCAGTTTTCAATTTCCATAGTTTACAGCTGGGACATTTTACATCTGGATCTGCCATACAACTATACAAACACACAAGGTTGACTCATGCTCACTTCCAACTTTAGCCAGGTTCCCTGATGTGACTTGCTCCGATAGATGTGAAAGCAAAATTTTCATTTTTCTTGATGCATCAGCCAGCTTGTTTCTTGCCTGAAGATCTTCAGCATAGATTATTGCATTCCTATATTGCTGCCTTTGTCCACCTAAGCACACCAGTATACCTAGATAACTATTCTGACTTGATATACTATTCATGGCAAATCCTTCTGATGCAAGCCTCTCCTTGAGATTTTCTGATTTTGTCAGCAAATTTGAGATCAGATTCTCATAACGGCTGGTGCCCTTGAAGAAGGATGTTGCGTGTACCTTCAGCATTCTGAAGGGTAGCTAGTCGGAAGGTCCAAAAACAGGTATCAAAATGCACAACAGTGAACTTGCAGATAACTATCATTTGGATGATATGTTGTGCTGCACTTCACAATAAACTACTTGATGTTGATGTAATTAGTTCCGGGATAGAATAGATTGCAATGGGAATTGGAAAGTGGTGGCTTCGATGAAAGTGATCATCCCAATTTGATCTGTTGATTGATTAACCCAAATGCAGTACCAGCAAGCCGTTGAACGCCATGAGGCCATTGCTGCCAATTATTGAAAGGATGTGAGGAGCTCACAGTTGCAGGGCAGTATGTTCACAAGCAACCTGATGCTCACCATGTATAAATCATCCATTTCCATCTTTGTTGGACAAAGCAGAAGCTCAGCCATTCAGGTGCTCCTTCACATTGGATACAAGAAATATTCAGGTGCTCATGCGCACATGGTTGCCAGGAAATTGATGTTCCAAGATTTTTGTCACCAAGCAAGCCAAAGACGTGTACCAACTGCAATTTGACAGAAAGGAATGGCCTCTGGCAAGTCATGGTGCACAAGATGTCCAAGCTCCATTGACTACTTTTGTAACCATCCCTCCTGGTATCTCTCAATTCTGTCCCAGGCATCCGGGACCAGAAACACAACCAAAATGGGCAATTTTACAAGTGCAGGAAAGATGGTCATTGGGCAAAAAGTGTCCAGAACTTGCCACTCCTGCTTGTAAGTCCCAATCATCTGGATCCCATCAGGATTGCACCAAGAAAATTAGATCCTGGTGCACCATTTTGCAATTTCAAGAAAATGAAGGATAATATGACCTTCAACTGGTATGAAAAGTGCCGTTGTTGGTGGAACGTCACACGCACTCTGCCACTCATGCTGGTGGTGAGCATTGCTCTCCTGCTTCTGCTCCATCTAAATACAATTAGGGCAAATCTCAGCATGTTAATGCCACATCCTTCCATTTGGATGTTTGACTCCCTGTCACATTGAACAGCAACTCCCTTTCTTGCATGCTCTGGTGATTCTTGTCAGAGGATCTAACGCCTGGTTACTTCTTGCCTTGTCCCTTGTTATTTCTGCCATTGTTCCTAATTTGTTTCACTTGGCTATCTATTAAGCATCTGCCATTCCTTGGTTCACCATTTTGGCATGGGTCATCAACAGTCTTCACCAAGTTGTGCTCAGTCAGCTAATGCTTGCACTTGCGCCCACCGTCTGGACAACCCTTCTCTTTCTTTTGCTTTGGCTGCCAAAGTTGTTGATGAAATCCCCCGATAACCTGACCGTTCCCTCCACTCCATTCACTCACAACCATCGTCGTTGCTTCTCGCAACTCGTCGTCACAAACTTGTTTGCTCCGTCACCCATGAATTCAGGACTTCGCGCCAACAAAGAACATTGTTCCTACCCACTCCAGCTTCAACAAAATGGATGCATTGCGTCTCGCGCACCCACCGACCACGTTCAGCGCAATGATCTTTGCAGCCTTGCAATTCTCAAGAATCACAAACTATGTCTTCAGCGTCGCGCCAATATGTTCCACAACTCTCATCGCCTTGCTTTGTTGCCACCTACCACAGGCATTGAGGGCGAGAGAAACAGCAGAAAATGCGTTCGGGTCATTCCGGTGTTCACCCCACGCCCATCACCCCCGAAGGCAAAATAAAGCCCTGTACAGGAACATTACACTGAGACTCCATAGAATGTAATAATGATTTGTTCCTAGAGGGAATAATGAAAAGTTCTTGCATGGTACTTGACTTAACATCAGTGATGTTTGCATCCTTTTAAGATTAGTCAATTCTTCCTAGAACGTCTCAGCATGGCGTCCTCGCAGCAATGGTAAATCAGTCACTTTCTCAATAAAGTCATATCCAACCAATATTTGGATGGTTCCTTGTTGATGTAGATTTCGAGGATCAGAGAGTGCTGTAACCTTCACAAGTGCACCACTGTCAATACCAGGAGGTTGAGGTCCACCCGCTGCTGCCATGGTAATCAAATTAGTAGTAACTAAGAAGAAATTAATCTGCATAGCAGACAAAACTGTTCCTGTCATCATTGCCTCCAAAACACAGTTTTATCATGAGCATTTCCATTGTAGGCTCGGTCATAGAATCACCACCACCTGCAATCAAGGGTGAATTGTTACAGGTAATAAGAGCAAAGAGGGCTTGAAACGACGTTGAATTATCTTGCTCATACTTGCGCCACCGCTATGGCTTGCCTTCTTCGTTTTCCAACCATGACGCCGGAGGTGGATCCGACAAGGTGAGCTGATGTTCTACGGATACCAAACAGGATATTCATTTCATTGTAGTTTACATTGCGTGGTAAGTTTGTCTGCGAAAAGAAAGTGTTCCCACACCGTAGCATCACTCTTCCCATTCTGAGCAGCAGGCCGGCGTCCGGAGTGATTGTCTACAACATGCTCTCTAAATGTTGACGTTGTATTTGCTTAAGTTATACTTGGAATAATACTGTAGTAACGCAAATGGAGGTAGTATCTGGTTCGGAAGTTTGAAGGTGAGTAGGCAGCGCTGACAAACCAGTGAAAATCAAATTCCGCTTCATCTCGTTCGGGCACGCTTCTACAACAACACGATGCCGATTTCCTTGGATTCCATGGTTGGACAAGCCCAATTATAAAGATAGTACTGCAGGTTTCCATCACCCAATCCGAATTTCAGTTCCTTCAAAAATTCGTCGTTGTCCATCAGGTTGAGTGCGTTGAAGACGTCGGCACCCTCCTTCTTTGCCAAAACCAAGCAGTCCTTCATCAAATCAATCCAACTAACCGACGTTGCGATATTGTAGTATGAATATGCCGCAAAGAGTGTATCGTCACGGCCCAAAATCGTGGACGGAAGGTGATAGTACGAACACAAGTCAGTAACTACCCCCTTGTCATTCTCCACCACGAACGAGTCAATAACTTTGGCACGCGGGAGCAACCAATGACCAACGTCGTCCTCTGAGAAGATGACACGAAGCTTGAATTTCTTCAAGTACGTGGTCAACAGTGTGGTGACAGCAGGCACGTGCCTCTCTTCCATGGGCATTAATCCCACAGTGGCGGTCTCTGTCGGCAGCTTGTACAATTTGGCCAGCCGTGCCAGGGTCATGCGGGGGGCGAGGCGTGAAAATCCCACGCTGACGAGCTTTTTGGGATTGAGGCTCCGGTGGTGATACCGCGCCGACGCGACAGGAACGGGCAAGACGACTCCGGCTGTGTAGACAGCCTGGAAAGTTCCAGTGAGGTTGACGCGGCGTGTGATTTCCTTGATCAAGACGGGAGCCAAACGTTTGTGCGCAGTTTTTTGTGGACACAAAGAAAGTTGATTTCCACCATGTTGACAGGTGGCTTCTCGTGGACTTGAACTGTGGCTGGTATGGCGGAAATGAACGCGATTAGTTTTCCTGATTTCTCGGCCCGAACTGCCAAAAGAAAGTCCAACTTGTACCCTGGAGGAGTTAAAGCCCACTTAAGGAATTCTTTCGAGTAATCGAATCGGAAGAGAGCATCATCGTCTTCGACGTAATTGTTTGCCAATAGATCGTAGAGTTCTTGAAGTTGATCCGATTCATCAACATTGAGGGATGCCCAAACAAATCCAGGAGGCATTGAATACGGCTCTTGACGAATTTCTTCCGCCGCTTTATCTGGTTCGATTGGTCCCTCCACTTGAACTCCCGTGTGAGGCATCGGCTGTGAATCAAAAACAAAGACGAGAACAGTGTGGGCGAGAGGAAATAATTATGTTAGTTTGAACTTTGAACCTCGAACGGGTGTTGGACTAACCACTCCTAGCCACTCTAGTTCATGTTTTACGCTTCATTGATCCATGCGATCTCACCAGGACGACTCACCTGTGTGTCCCAGAAAGCGTGTCGATTCGATGGACGATTATGCGTTCCGTCCAAATAGTTGCGCTTCAGCATTTCAATAATGTCCTGTTCGGAGCCCTGCATTGGCGGGCGCTCGTTTGTGTTTGAGTTATCTTCTGACATTGTGGTCAATAAGGCTGATTACTGCGCCAGCGGATCGTTTGTAGTGTATTGATAATAATCAATGCACAACTCGGATAACTGTACCTCGTCCAAGCATCACCGTCTCTCCAGAAAGCGTGAATGCCGAGAATCGTCCGAGTACTTGTACTGATTACTTGTTTGTATTTGTGTGATGTGCGATGTGTTTGTGGTTTGTGTGTGGTGCGTGCGTACTCTGTGGTGGAGGCTTTGCATACAGTACCGGTACTGCACCAGCTGCGACCTGCGACGACTGGTAGCACTACGGTAGTTCCTACACGAAAAGAAGAGGTTCAGTATTTCTACAGGTATTTTCTACCTGTACACTGTACTGGTATCATAGCGCACCCGGAATCCGTTGTGTACCAGTACCGACATACTGCATTTTGAACTCGAAGCTCCGCCTAATTTTGGAGTGGAGTATGTATGTACAGATGTACAGTACATGTACTATGACATACAATATACATATTTGCAGTCTACTGTAGCTACATACTGGCACTAGATAGTGTACGTTACTGGAGAACTAGATACTGAATTGGTCTGGCCTTCGGGACCAGCAGACACCATTCTCTCAGGATCTGAAGTCTGAAGGCGCGTGATGGCTGACAGACGTCATTGTTAGTGACATGTGACATGTAGTCTGGCATTCAACTCTTCGCTTTCTTTCACTTGATAAAACGAATTAGAATGACAACCAGGTACATATACGAGCAGGAGTACACCTTGCATCTCTTCTTGCATTGCGTTCCTACGACGTTGTAGTACTACTTTGCAGTGCTTTACCTCCAACCTCCAACCCTGCAACCAGAACCGGGATCAATTCAATTAGATTGATTGGCGCTTGATTCGAACTTGGAATTCGCAGATCAAGCATCTCTGACAGTTTGCTTCTCATTTTTTTCAGATTCCCAGAGTTTGCCATCAACTTTGAACCTTCAACACAACCATGTTCGAATCACTCCTCCGTGAACAAGAGCATTGTTCTGACACGATGTGTGCCTTTCTTCCTCTCGGCTTTGTCCTCATGAGCGCGGACTCATACCACGATCTACAATGGTGCTTTGCACCCTCGCCCAAGACTAACGAAGCCTTGCGGAACTACTACACAAACATTCTGACCCCAACATTCAAAATGGGCATCATTCCCTGGCCCGGCTACCTTTTTCCGCTCTACGCCTTTTATGTCTTCTTGTGGCAATGCCCCAATATCTACAATTGGTACATCTTCTTGTTGTACATGCCCGTGTCGTGGAGGTACATTCTCATCTTGACGGGTCGCGACCGACAACTCTCGCATTGGTGGACCATCCCGGTGATTCGCATCGCCCTCACCACCGTTACCATTTGGAATCTTCAATATCGCCAATGCGGCTCACCGTGGACGTGAGTGGCGAAATATCGCCACGGCACCAACCGTCACTCCATGATGATGTAATGATAGACTCGGGTCTCATCTACTTTCGAACCATGTGCCCCAAAGCTTGATGGGTATGATGTTGGTAGGTAGATCGTGACTCCGAGGACGATGGAGGGAGGCGTCCGTGGTGTCATGGTGACAGGACTGGGAATAGAATCCAACGCGCGCGCGAGAGAGAGACGAGACATCACAAAACTGATGATTTTCTCTCTCTTGTGTTCATGTTGTGCTAGTAGATAGTGTATTAAGCAAGAATCAAGCTAGTAGGTCAACAGAAGGAACTATCGCGTCGTCCACCACCAACTCATAGGCGGTCCAGCATGAGGATTGCTGGATTTAGTTTTGCGAAGTCGGGCGCATTGACAATCGGTACCACCAATGTCAAGAATCCACAACACCGCTGCCACTCGGTCCTTGCTGCATCTTCAGAAGATGCTGCTTAAGTCACTGGCTGCTCGTGCTGCCGCAAGAACTCATCATCAGGTTGACTCCCGCTAGGCATCTGCCTTTCTGGCATTTTTTACCTGTTTCATATCCAAACTCCAAACTGTAACGAACTACTGCGATTGTCAATTCGAATTTCATCATCCTTATGCTGCAAATCAAGCTTACACTGACACTTCGAATTTTCGTTCTATTGGTGATTGTTCCCCAAAAGTGTTGCAAATCGTTTTTAATCATGTTTTGGTACTGTTACCTGGTCAGTTGCCACACCAGCTTGATGAGTGATGGCCAACGTCATCAACAACATCTTCAACACAGCACCATCTGGGAGCTCATCAATGCTGACAGTGACTTTTCTAACCCAAACAGACAACATTTGAGTAACGCAAGACAAAGAAAAGTCTTACAAGCACACGACTCTTCATAAACCCGCACTGCTTTTGTCAGGATGAATATCTCTCATGTGCTAGAATACAAAGGACAAATATGACAACAAAAATAGAACTTGTATCATGTTCATGAAACACATCCCTAACCCAGCATGCAAAATGTTCAGAAAATGTACTGCAGGATTTGTAAGAGTGGGTCAGTTGACAAAATCTTGAAAATGTGCAGCCAGTTTTCTAAAACCTGAAGCTCAACAGCAAACACAAGTTTTGCTCCAATGTATTAATATAGGAATATCAGAAAACAAGTTGCACAATCCAGTAGCTGAAGGATTACTAACTTCATCCAGGTTAAGCAGTCCATCTTTGACCTTCAATAGGGAGAATCTTGGCATCACCCAAAAATGTCATGTGCGTTGCATTCCCCAGCAAGAATGAACTCATATTGGCACATTAATCTCAACGCTCCTCGTAATTGAGTTTTTGTTACATCATAATTGTCAATTCTGAGGTTTTCAACAATAACTTGCCACCATGGACCCACTGGACAAAGAGCCTCAGCTAAGACCTTTGAAGGTTTCTGGAGCAGGGAAAAATAAAGAGTTAACATGTGAGACAAGGCGTTGCATCATCTAGACTGTTGATTGAGCTCAACGAGCGTGGTGAACGACAAGGGAGATTTCCACACGGGACGATACCTGCTGTTGCACAGGACTTAATAAGAACACTTTGGGAGCGTGCACTTGCAAATGTGAGGCATCCAGACATTCAAAAGCTTCACTGCAGCACCAGTCCCCGGCGGGAACACAAGTGTGGAAGATACAAGAAATAGAACCATGATCCCCCTTTAGTAGTAGAGGAGGACCATCAGGGACGACTTTCATGATGTTTTGAAGACCAAGAATGCTGGACAGAGGAGATACCACGTTGTTGATGCAACTTAAGATGTGTGCTAACACCTGACACTGATGACAATTGCTGCTGGTGACGTCTGACACACTCCTTTCCAGTTGCATCTCTGGGGAGCTACATTGAATTAGACAATCATCAAATCACAGTGGTGGCTTGCAGGCAAGAATTCACACAAAGTCATTGAAGCAGTTGTCTTATTTTGCTTTGCTGATAATGATGTACTAGTAAAATGGTAGATGCACCAAGATTGCACTACAACACATGTACAGGAGTGCTCCTCCAACTAAATTGTACAACATCCATTTTGGTTAAAGCTGTATGTATACTGAATTAAGCATTCTTGGTTTGCATGCAGTGAGGGTGCTTTTCACGGATCCTGCAATGAAGCAAACTCATAGAAACAAGTCTAGTTGCAATCTATTTTGCAAGCAGCCAGTGGTCTTTTGAAGGGTATGGATTTCTTATACTAGCTAGTATACTGGCCCTGCATGGGGGTCATTCCTCCAATTCATTTTTAAAATCTCCCCTACCAGTAAACATTTTATGTGTTGTATGTTTTGTACCAGTTGTGGTAAGGATTCTTGTACCCTAGCATATGAAACTTGTTGTGTGCGTTTCAGGGAATTTGCCTTCAACACAATTGAGGCACAAAATCGTATCCGCCTCCTCAGGAAGGGTGGACTCTAGTGATGAGCTCCTGATGCAAACGGATTGGTGACGATGTGAAGCACTCATTATATTATTATATACATTGGGGGGTGTTGTGTTGAGAAGCCTGCATCCTCCCTATCCCAAGGTGCATTAAGAACCCGGATTTTCTTCTCAGACATTCGATGCCTAATTGGTGATTTGAAAGGCCTGTGAGATGATGAGGCCTGTCGTGTGACGCATCGCCCGAATTCGCAGAACCCAGAAAGCTGGTTGTCTACTTCTGCTTTTTCAAATTCTTCTTGGTCAAACCTGAAGAGCTACATATGCATACAGAGTAGAATTCCTGATGCATTGTTGAAAGCAAGTGACGCAGCTGCTGGTTTGGCCTGGTCGCATTGGAATCTATTATTTGTTGTTGGTGCGTTCGACAGAGATCGCATGTTCCTCCTTAGGAATAAGAACCATGAGAACGACGAGGTGCACAAAGCAAATGTGTTCGTTGGCATCGACTCAACTTCGAGTTCTTGCAATATTTCTGCTTGTTTCATCGAGAACAACAATGGGATTTATCGCAACTCCGCGCGTGATGCATCGGGAGCATCATCGGCAGTTGCGTAGGTGCTCGAATCATCCATTTACGGATGGCAGAAGCAACGGTTTCAGTTCTCATCAATCAACACAGGACAACCCAGTGGCACGGTCTGCTGAGAAGGTCAACTCTACCCGGATGGCGCAACCTTTCAAAGGTTTCGTAGTTTCAACTTTGGTATTTTGGACGTGCTCGTTACTTCTACAGCCTGCGGCAGCCGCTGCCGACGCTGGAGACTCAACTCGTCAGAAATACTTAAACACTATGCTCTATGCTCCAAAGGAAGAACGTATCGTCGCCAATGAAGGCCTTTTGGATTATGCTGTGGGGACGATCAATACCATGTATTACGATAATACAGGAGGCGTGCGGTTTCAACCGAGGGAGTTTTTCGAAAAATGGCGAGCCTTGCGAGATGTGGCTAGGGGTATTTCATCTACAACCAATAGTAAGATGATGACGACGTCTACAGTGACCTTCAATCATCCTTCGCCATCCTCGGTTCCTCCTAAGGTTCACATGGAGACTCGCGAAGGTGCGATCCAGGCACTCAAATGGATCGTTGGACAATTGGAGGATCCATTCAGCTCCTACTTGACTCGAGAAGATCTGCGAGAGGAATTGGAAACCACCGGAAAGGATGGATTTTTGGGCTTGGGTGCATTCGTCCAACCTGCACCCACCGATCCACGGCACGAACCCACATTGTTTTTCTATCCATCATCAGACCCACATTTTCTGACGGCCAATCGCGTTATTGATTTGCCCGTTATATCCGCCGTCACCCCTGATTCCCCAGCGGAACGAGCCGGCTTGACGGTGGGAGATCGCATTGTGGCAATCGGGACCAACAGCTTTCTTGGCTCGACCCGCGATCAAGTGCGCAAAACGTTGCAAACCAAATACTCGGCCGAAAACTACATTGGACACCCGGAATTGACTGTGGCAAAGCCTGTGTGGAGAACGATTGAGATGGAACAGCCTATCGATGTTGTTGTAGGGTATCGTCAGTCACGAGTTCGATTGCCAACAAAACTAGTGGAGACATTTACCCCGGCGCATGGCGATGGCATTGTACATTATGACTTGTTGTCGGATTCCATTTTGTCTCCCGATAACAAGGTCGGATACATCAGGCTGACGCGATTCTCGAGAAAATCAACAGCAGGTTATTTGCAGGCTGTGCAATGGTTAGAGGCGACGGGGGCGCAGTCATACATAATCGACCTTCGAAACAATTATGGCGGTGTCATTCAAGAGGCCATGCTAACCGCTTCAACACTTCTGCGCGATCCTCATGCTGTTATATGCTACGTGATGAACAGTCGAGGTGGCTTTACCCCGCATGATGTTGAAGAATACGTTGTTGACAAACGATATCCAGGGTACCTTCTCTCGAAAGAAGCCAGCACGGTCGCCCTTGCGCAAGTTAGACGTGAGAGTCCTTCAATGTTCGTTAGTAATGGTATCAAGTGGGATCCGCCATCAAGTTTCGCCAGTCTTCACGAACAAAGAACAAGACGTGGGATGCATATTGGGAGCAACGATCAATCCTTTGTCGCCCTTACGCCCGAGCGACGCAAAAGAAAATTGTATTGCTGATCAACGAAGGGACCGCGTCATCCGCCGAAGTCTTTGCGGCTGCGTTGCACGACAATGGTCGAGTGGTTGCCACGGTAGGAACCAAGACGTTCGGAAAGGGTCTCATCCAGCATACTTTTCCGCTACCAGATGGGGGCGGTCTACGACTGACTGTTGCTGAGTACCTGACACCTGCTCTCAAGCATGTTACTAAGATTGGTAGTGCTCGATTTGATTCCCACACTGGAGCTTTGGTCGGTGGAGGAATTCAACCAGATGTTGTCTGTGACTCGCAACAGGGAATTCCAGGGAAACCTGGGGCTGATTTGTGTGTGGGTATAGCACTGGACATCCTCAAAGAGGCGAACAGTGAGAGTGATACGTTGCATCAATTTGATATTGGGGGCGATCGGACGTTGATCTAGTTGTGCGGTTGATTCGATAGTTCTACAACAAAGTTTCGAGACATTCGATACTCTAGAACGAAATCTCTACAGATTAAGTACGTCGACAAGCTCTCCCGACATGTGATGGTGTGCGCATGTCCGCGACCTTGAACTACTAATTCCAGAAGCGAACGACCGAATTGCGCTTCTTAGGATCGAGCTGAACGTCGGGACTGAAAGTAAGGCAGGAGAAGCTGGCTCCAAGCACGAGAAGCATGGCACCACTCATGATAACGATCATCGGGTAGGTACCCGAGTCATGAAGCCAAGTCTTGGAAAAGCTTTTGTCCTTACCGGCAGTCAAGAACGTAGTGCTGACGTTGTTACTCTGGAAACGGCGCCCAGTGACGCTGTGAGAAGGAGAAGGATAGTGAGAAATGGATTCGGTACTGAGAAAAGGAATCGGACGTTCGGCAGCCACTTCTAGAACACCAGCCAGGTCATTGGTAGTTGATACCTGCAATCAGAACATTTTATCAGCAGCGAATCGTTGCTTCTACGACACCTCGGTCAACGACAAGGCAACAAAGTTAAACTGTTCTTGAAGCTAAAGCACACCTACCGACTAGTCTGTCGAAGCGCTGCGGACAACATGATCGGACTCTTGACTGCTTTACAGGAGTAGAATGACAGCAACTGCCCAATATTTTGTAAGCAACTTCTAATTCCTGCCTGAAAAAAGCTAAAAGAACAAAATGGTGTCAACTCGGCTTCGCACCATATCGTATGCTCATGTACGAGTACTCCGAGTGGAGTAAATTGTTACTAATTCCTACGTTGGACACCCAAGTGAACTTCGATGTTTTTAGCCATAATACGCAATGTACTGTACTTAGCGCAAACGATGATTCATGAAGATATGTACTCCAGTATAAAACAGTAGCCATCTGGAACAGCAGCCTCAGACGCTTGTATTGATGGCAGCGACATCGAAGCACCTTTGGAAAAGCACGCATTCGGAATTCGGAGTACTGTTTGTACTCACGTTGGACGATGCGGAAGGAGGAAGGACACACGCTCAAAAGGGCTGCACGATTCAACATCGGCATGAATGATGGAGAAGCCCAGAATGGACAGCATAACGAAAGTTCTGCGTGATGCAGGGCAGCACACAACTGGTGAGTGCGTGGGATGACTTTGCACACCATTTTGGTGAACCCCCGAAAGGTATCATCAGTATACTCAACCTCTCATCACGCTCCAAACGCTTCCGCATTCAAGTTGGCATCGCTCTTTATTGATGTTCAGATTGTTTGAAACACAAAGTTATTAGGAGCCCCGTGGCCGTCGTTTCAATCCGGCATAATTTGTGCATGTGCAATGTGCAAATAACAAACCAACAGAGATCGGTACTACTTTTTGAACGATTTTCCGCAGCGTTCCTCAGAAGCTACGGTTGTGCAGGATATTGAACGGCAACTGCAAGACGCTGTTCTTCAATACTGAAGTGTTAAACTCAACAAGAATGTGGTATGGTCATGTTTGACATGGAGTAGGAAAAGCTGTTCCTATTTGGACTCGTCGTCGTATTCTTACCGCGACCAGCAGGGGTGGTCCTGGGTCTCTATTGATGGAGATGTGGGGTCGCAACCAGCATTGGTAAAACCTACCACAGCGGCCTGAGTGACGGAGCAATTGCTGGGATTGTAATTCGTTAGCGTACCGGTAGCTGTCACTCCCATACTCCAGTCGTCGGTAATCCTAACGTTCAGGAGATTGTTGAGAACCGGACGTGACCTCTCGATACGACCCTTGGCCACCAAAGTGCTTTGTTTTACAACATTTGATTTAGATATTGGTTTACGGACTTGCTTGCTCCTATTGGTAATAGTACTTCATTTGAAGCAATGTCATTAGATCACAGGGTTTTGTCAGGTTGCGCGTAGGATATTCCAGAGCCACTCTTTTGCCTGGGCATCTCCTCAACCTCACGCCATGGCCTCAAAGACATGAAAACATGCACACAGCATGCAAGCATTTTGGACCTTGGCCAGGCGTCGCGTACTCAGCATGCATCATCGCAATTCAATCCCAGGCACTCAAACAGGGTATATCCAGGGCAAATGAGGGCTGGTACTTGAAGAACTTTGTATAAGCAGAGGGATGGACGAACGGCCCCTCGCTGATCCTTCCAAGGAGTTCGGAACTAGCTGCGACCACGCCGAGCACCAAGGACGTCTAATTTGTCCAACTTCCCCGTTCCGTTCGCGTCGAGCTTATCAAAAACCTTTCTCAATTTGGCAAAGTCCGAGTCATCCACTTTTTGCATGGCTGTCAGCATGAACACCAGAAATTCTCCCCACTCCACTTCGCCATCCCGATTCGTATCCATTTTGTCTAGGTCGGATAGCGTGATTTGTTGATCCAAAAACGTCTTCTCTTGCAACGCTATCTTGAAGTCCAAATAGGCTCCTGCAATTCTACCCAGGACTTCACAGAAGATGACCACGCACAATGGTATCAGAAATACACAAATAAGGCGCGACCATTGTTCCCGAGGACTAAAGTCCCCGTATCCAACAGTCGACGCAGTGATTCCTGCAAAGTAGATCGATTGAACCACGGTCCAACCTTCGACAAAGACACCATAGAGAACTCCTATAGTGATGACCGCACAAATAAGAGGGAATTCCAATTTCACCAGACGCCAAATGATGGATGCAAGGGTTTTCTCCGGCTCGGCATGAATTGGTTCTACTTCTCCAAACATGTTTGTGACGTGTTTCCTGGATCGTTCTTGGGCCGCCAAGATAGCATGATTGTGGGCTTCGACAATCTTTTCTCCTACAATGCCGGCAAAAAATCCCAGTATGAAGATGCCATATAGTCCGAAGAAGAAGGTAAACAATCGACCTTGCTCGGTGTCGGGCGTAATGTCACCATAACCTAAAGTGTCACGTCAAACAAGATTGAGTTAGATTCAAACAGCCCATCGATCGAGGCATTTGGCACTTCACCATTAGAGTCTCACCGACGGACGTAAAAGTTATTGTCGCAAAGTAAAGGGAGTCAATGACACTCCATTTTTCCCAAATCCAAGAAAAGCAATGACAGCTGAGAGATAGAAAATTGCCAGATTGAACAACCCGAAAATGACACCGGCAGAAGAATCAAAGAAGGAAACAAAGCCCATTGAAAACCCCTTCTTCTGGGCTGGCGGATGGTGCACTACAGTACCGCTCCGGTGCACCACGGTGCCGCCCCCGTGACCCAGAGGAGTGCCTTCGTGTGCATATTCGAAGGAGCGATCGACCCCTCTACGATCGGAAAAGAACTCCTTAATGGAATCGACGAAAAAACGGAGCAGGAGCATGGATGGAGCAGCGATACGCAGGGAATGCCAGTGAGAGACACTGCCTCGAAATCAACCGGTAGTTCGAAGTGCAATTCAGGTCAATGTGCTTGATACTTGATGTACTTCAGCTTCTCTCTCAGAAGAATATTTTGTCGAACAAAAAATTTAAAATGCATTCTTGATTTTACTTTTCCCCAGTACCAGTAGGTTCTACGTTGTTTTTACTGTAATCCAGTACGTGATAGTAGTGGTAGTAGTACATCGTATTTGTACGGAGTCGTCGATATGACATAATCGAAGTGTAGCATGATATAAGACTGGTTGCAAGCTTTGTTGCCCATATGCAGACATACTCCGCGTGTTCTTGGCCACATGCACTCGGAGTACTGGAGTACAAGTACTACAGCATGAGTACAGAATATATGCACATAAAATTGAATATATCAGTTGAGCCTTCCAATCCCATCTATTCATAAATCATACTCTACTAGTAGAGTAGAGTGGTACCGAGCTACGATCCGTTTACTGTAGAAGTCCGGATGTACGGTAGATACCAAATTCCGGGTTAGCAAAGTGTTTGAGCTTTGAGCTCGTGCGCAAGACTTTTGGAATAGTCGACGACGTAGCCAGGAGTGCGCCTTCAAGGATTCTGAAGAAAACACCTTCGCGAATCTTCTCACACAAAGTGATCCGTCCTGCTCATGTCAGCATCACAGCATTGCCACACTTGAAACGAACGACGACACTTTTTTTAAACACTTGTATCATCGCGATGAAGTTTTGTTCGATATTGTTACTACTAACTGTTATCACGGGCAGTGATGGCTTTCTCAACCTCGGCCTCGAGGAGTTGGAGGTAGTGTCGTACTTGGTGCAGTTCGCATTTCAAATTCTGTTCCAGCCGTGATTGCCGTGTCATCGTCCCACGAACCAAATCATGCCATTGTTGCCACAGATGATGACTTGGCAGCATCTATCGGAAACTGGGAATATCAGCATGAGTATCTCCCTGTCTATGACACTGTAGCAAGCGCAACATCTGACACTGACGGCACCTATAAGAAAATTACCCGTTCTACACTTCATTTAATACATCGCATGGCAAAGCGCATGTCGAAAGGTCAATCGGAAATGGAGGATGATTTGATCCAAGAAGGTATTATTGCGTTGATGGAGGCCATGCATCACTACCCTATGCTGAGTCACAAGGTAGTCCCGTTGGAACAATATGTGAAACGTCATGTGCTTGCCGAAATGAACAAGAGTTTGGAAGGTTCACTTTTGTTTCACGAACAACGACGACAACAGCAGACACAACAACCTCTGGATTCGCTTACACGAAGGATCCCGTCAGATTTTCCCGTAGCAGTATCAAGCGGGAGAGGAACACTGGAGATGATGAACCCATTGTCAATTGCCGCACCAACTTCGTGGATAAGGAGCGATTCCTTGATGGATCTCGATGAATTGACTCCAGAAGGGCAGGTCCTTCAAGCCATGATTCGATCGGATGTCAGCACAGCTTGTGAAGAAATTCTCAATGACATGGAACGCCAAGTGATTCAATCGCACTTTGGTCTGGACCAACCCGAAGCCGCCCTATCTTGGAGAGAAATGGCGAAACGATGGAAAACGACCCCTCAGTTTTTACAATCGATAACGTCACAGGCGCTGACGAAGTTGAGACGACATTCTGTTGGGGATGATTGGTTGCGTTCCTCATAAAGAGGTGGAAGTTCCTTGTGTGTGCAATGAATGAACGATTATTTTGCTGCCCCACGTAGTCATCGATCGACCGATGGTCTTCGCGCGCACTTGAACGTTTCTAAAGAGATAAGAATCATACATGATTACTTCAGAGTTGTACGCGAGAGGGGTAGTCCTGCGGCCGGTGTATTCAACGATAGAAGGTCCAAGCGTGCACTTGAACCCTCCTAGACGGTAAAATTCATAACCATCCTCATGATGCGTTCAGAGTTTAATGCGAGGGTAGGATAGTTCAGAGTTCAGCGGTGGCACTACTCATCGACAGAAGGTTGTGGCGTGAACTTGAACCTTTCAAGAATGATAAAATGCATGTATTATTAGTTCAGAGTTTATCGCGTACTTTTTCAAATCAGTATTTGGAAACACGGATAGCATTGACTAGGAGCGCGAGAAGCACTCCGTAGTCTCCGTCGTCGATTCTCCGATGTAAAATTTCTGAAATTAAGAGGACACATCATCTCAGAGACTGCTGGCCCTGGAACTGACTCTCGTTCACTTCAGATCACCGGGCGCCTCGCGTGGACTAGGCGCGTCTAGAATCGGCCAATCTTGTCGCACTGGAACCGATTGACCGCTAATCGGGGCAGGAACAGCCCATCCAGGCGAGGCACTGCCTGCGTTCGACAGCAACTGTCCAGTGGGGACAATTCCACTTCTTGAAATTATTTCATTGCGTTTCGCTTCTTGCGCCAAGGTAGCTTCTGATAACTCAATTGCAACCTCGAGATAATCAGAAAGGGTCGTGTGCTCGTCGGAACTTAAACGTGACGTGCCTTGCCGTTGCGCGTGGCGTTCGGTCAGTCGGTTCAATATGATGGCTTGGACGTGACTATTTCTGCCGTCCAGTGTGTCATTGTTGTTACTGCTGGTGTTCGCTTTCATCGTGCACAATCCAATTCTTGTCGTTCTTGTAGGAGGTCAGAAACTATTTATGTTTTCACGCACATCACACTCCAAGCAACAAAAAACGAAAATATTCCTGATTTCTCGTGGAGTCATTAGTGAACCACGTATCCAACTCGGAGTCCTAGACATAAAAACGGGGCTGCGATATATATCGACCACGTCTCAAAGATCGCCTAAGTACCGGGAACGTCAGCAGAAGCCTGGAGGAATTGACAAAGAAGTCCCAAGACGACTGGTACTCGTGCGACATCCCGGATTATGATCTTGCCATTCACGATTAAGACACAAGATGTCTGGTACTCGTGAGACATCTTGGTTTGCGACGGGAGACGTCGTAGGACACGGAAGGGTTGGGTACTCGGGTATTTGCTGTTAAACCGTTCCGGCTCATTTTGACAGACTAACAGTGCGTTTCGTTTACAACGTTCGACTAAAGGGAAAGTAGCACTCCAGGACACTACGATAATAGGCCCTTCTGACTTCTG
The DNA here is from genome assembly GCA_022925895.1 of Fragilaria crotonensis. Lineage (NCBI taxonomy): Eukaryota > Bacillariophyta > Fragilariophyceae > Fragilariales > Fragilariaceae > Fragilaria > Fragilaria crotonensis. Next base: position 23,386 of record JAKSYS010000076.1, on the reverse strand, counting down.
ATTCCGAAGTCCGAAACTCTCTTGTACCTTCTACGAGAATCTCATCAACGAGCGTCTGAGGACGGTCGCAATCGTATTTTAGATCATTCTATGATACCGAGGTTAAATAGTTCCAAAGCGATGGTTCCACCTTCGACCACGTACCGTACGCATAGCAAACAAGTGTACGATATACACATACAAAAGTTCCGAAAATCATTCGAAAGAAGGAATTCAATCTCAGTGACAAATCAGCAATGTTAATACGTAACATGCGTAGAACCTCGTGAGGTACGAGCAGAAACACTTCTTATTTTTGTTGTCAATCCGAGTTCATAAAACCGAACCCCTCCGACAAGTCTATGAGAGATGAAGCTAACAGCCGATGCAGGAGCCCCTGTCTCTCTCTAAAACCAACATGAAAAATACCATGCAGATGTGGTTGGCATTAATACATTAATACTAATCCTGTGCAAACTGATGCTGACAAGGCCAAGGACTTGACTCTCTTGAACAAGACCCATAAGCGCCTTTCTGCCAAGGCTGTAGGAAAGTAGTATCATCATTTGCTGTTCTTCTTGTCTGTGACACACCACTATGCAACACAGGAGAAGTGAAGTTGCCCCTGTCCAACCGATCATTCTTTCATTAAAAAAAGAAACAAGAACCTGCTCCTACATTGTTTGACAAAATGGAGGCATGCAAAGAAGAACTGGTGAAGCTCGACGATGAGCAAGAAGCATTTTTGTGTTAACTGAGTGCCAACAGCAAACCTAGTTTCTTGTCACTGGCATTGAGATCACAGTGGGGTGGTCTTCATCTAAAATACTGTGTTGCTTTTTCTAAGCTTGTTATTTTATTGTTGGTTTTAGATTTTACAATACAATATATTGCTGGTATTGTTGAGCTAGCCAATACAGTATATTTCTATTGTCAAACACCTCAATACAGTATATTGTTATTGCTGAAGTAGCCTCCTCTGCAATAAATTGTTATTACCCAATGAACAAGACAATAGTATATTGTGATTATGCATACTATGGACAATGTGCATCAATATGCTGTAGCATTAGTATTGATTTTGTATGATGTGCTTATATGTTCAGTACCACCATCTACACAACTTGATACTAGTTTTGTATTGTGACAATAAATTGTTGCATTGGTGTGGTCTGACAAGCCAATACAATGTATTGTTATTGTTCAACAAAACAGTACTCGCTCCTGACAAAAAGACCGCAAATTAGGTAACACAGCTTACTTAGACAAAACCCTTTCATTTCACCAAAATGTCACCAAATTCAAATTGCATGTACAACATGATATATGCTGGGTGAAGACTTTGAATGCTCATTTGTTGTTTTTGTCCAATGCACCAATACACCACATATTGTTGCTTGTCATGCTCTATCCAACAGAGCTGCTTTGAATTCACAATGAATTCTCTTGGTAATTCATGCTGCAATAAGTAGAACAACACACAAGGAATGACTGTCCTCATGCATTGCATTGCATTGTTGAGTGTTTTTCAAGAATTGGGAAGGTCTTGTGGGGTGGGACCATGGTAAGAATGTTCACTGAAATATGATACATTTTTGCTGCACAGGACATTGACAAACAAGTAGATTAATGAATACTGAATTATCATTGTACAGCAAATCCTCGGAGACTTGTCCCTGTTTGCCAACTTTTTTTTACATTTTGGAGAAACAGGACACTAAGAAACAATTGACAAACAGTGATTGGACTATGTCTTTGATCCTTTTGCCTCCAGCCCAGGTCCGAGCAGTTTTCTCAACAGTTAACATAGTGTCAATAGAACCTGGTGAAATGTTTCTTGAGTGGCTTCGATTGCGGTGAGATCGTAAAGACACCTATCCCTCGCACAAGGGGTATGCATAATGGTTGAGCTTATGGCACTAGCAGATATTGGTTGGCATTTTTCTACCGCACTGGGAATGGCTTAAAACTCTTGAAACTTCCTTCCTGCTTTGACCACATTGACTGGGGGGTATAACTGTCATTACAAATGTTGAAACAAAATATCAACAGATAATCAACAGTTTTGACCACAAGAAACTGAGACAACTTACCTTCAGATTATCAACAATTTTATGAACAGATTAACAACAAAAACTCAAAACACAGCAAGAAGGACGTGCACAGCCATTGAGCGCCCCTTGGACAGTATGACATTGATTGGACAGTCGTACACTACGTTTGCCATACGAGTTCTCCCCACATCAAAAATTTGACAACCACGGCAAAGCACCTCGTGTGGCTGCAGTAAGTCCAAGTTTACCATGTAGTCCAGTCTGCTGACTTTGGTCTAAGTGATTCCTAACTTCAAACAACCCAATCTAATTGTTGTCGCACGTTTTATGGAGCAACAATCATTGGCGAATAACCTGTCTGCATGATAGCTAGGACAGCGACCTAGAATGTAGCATACCCCTCCGGGACACTACCCCGTCTCATGCAGCGTCGTCAACGGTACACTCAATGAAGAAGATTCCCAACGTAAAAACGCGATCAGCGTGATCAAGTCCGTAATTTCCAACGCAGAGATAGTCAGTGCCGGCAACGAATCGAAGGTCAAAGCCCCCAGGGATGACTGCGTTGCAGACCAAAGTGACTGTCATGATGACTTGCAATACTATTGAGTTCACAAAATTTCCGTATGCAATACGGAAAACAGCCAATCGACGGTAAAATTGTGTTTCCAATCAAACGATGTTCCTCCTCCTCGTGATTGTCGCGCTACTCTACCACGACTGTGAATACATTGTTCCCGCCCACGTTACGACTTGACGTTGATATCCGAGTGTCATTTGGGTTCAATACTCGTATGCTATCCTTTTCACCTCCATGTAATGACAACGATGTGAGAAGCTCGCCATCTTTATCACCTGTTTCTCCAGTCGAAGCTCTTCCAAAATTCGTCGGGACTCATACTCCGCATTGCACCGCATTTGCTTCCCATAGTGCCCCTTCGCTTGCTCAAGTTCTGGGGTAGCAAGTCTGGCATAAAGTCATCCGGAGACGTGATCTGAAATCTCTGCGAGACTCAAACGAAGTCATTTGTGATTTCCCAAAGACATCGGATTTATTCAAACTTCCTCGTTGTCGAGATCTTTTGGCAACAATGTCATCCTCCGAAAAGCTCAAACGGAATCGAAAAAGTTCGCCGATGCGTCCATTGTCTGTTGTTGTTGACAGTTGCGTGGCAGTGGGGAAGCGTAAGTGGACACACTATCCCTCGGGCAAAGAAGTAAGCATATTGGTTGAGTTTATGCTGCCAGCAGACCTTGTTTGGCAATATCTGCCGCACTGGGAATGATGTAAAACTCTTGAAACTTAATTCCCACTTTTCGATCGTATGAATAGACCGGGGGGTACGAGACTGGGTTCACGATTCGTGCCTCGCGCGATTGCCGCATCAGTTGAGCAAAGAAATGCCCCAGATGTGTCGTCAGCATGAGACCTTCCGGCGAATGATCAATGGCCTCGTAGGGAATGTCAGTGCCAGGATAGGTAGCATACTCAAAGGCATTCTTTTCCGGGTGGTACTGGACCCCGTAGTAGGGGAAGGCTTTCGGATTCTTGGATTCGATCGTCGACACAAAATAACGCCCTTGGCGATCACGATTAAAGGAGGTGACGCGAAACATGGATGTCAGCTTCGAATTGCGTCCAAATCGACGTGGCGAAATACCGAACGCGTGGTTATTCAAAGTAATGTTGTGTGTTTGTACCGTGTCTTCAATTCCAGCGTACAACGTTGAACGGGAGGACTCACGAGGGTACAAATGCAACGGGAGTGATATGTTTTCAGCATCGAAACCCCCTTCCAGTATATCGTCATTTTCAGATGCAAGCATAAGAAGATATTCAAAACCCAAACAAATGCCCCAGATCGGCAACGACCCTCCCTCTCGGGCGTTTACTTCATTCGCTAACTGCCAGATACGCCGAGCAGCAATAGGCAGGCTCTTTCCACCACCTCCTGGGAAAAGAACTCCATCAATTTGAGAAAAGATATCATCAACTTGCATCGGAGTAGCGTCGTAGGGAATAGGTATTGAGCGAGCCCCGCTGACTTCAAGCCACTTCACATACGATGCAGCAATCATGTACTCGGTCTCGTTATCGATTGTTGTGATTGGTTCAGATAGGATCCCAACCACAGGGACGCTATGCCCAGCCGATGAATGAGAGACAATCAATGCAAGGGACAGGAAGTGCATCATCGTGCAGGCCATATTATTGTTGACTTTCAACTGTACTTCTGGTGGCAGCAGCATAAATTCCATGTACTCCTCCCACCTTCATTATCACACGTAGCGCGGAGTGCACATACCTGTAGTAAGGAGTTTACTGAGTCACAGATCACAGACCGAACTTGCCTTCAAAAGGATACGGTACCTGGTAGTACACTACCAGTAGTAGATATGCGATGTTCTGCAAGTATCGCAACAAAGCTCACAGCGCATCACCACTGATGTGACATTCTTCACTCCATCACGTTGAGTCGTTTAGCAGCTTCCAAATGCTGCTCATAAGCTGGAATGTGGCGGGTCTATCGACTACAATTCAGCGTATTCACGATGTGTACAAGGATGAGGGGAATGGAACAGCGTTTGAGCATTTCCTAAAACGTCATCAAGTTGATATTCTGTGCCTTCAAGAACATAAGATTCCTTCGTCGCAGCTTTCGAATCGCTCGGAGCCATTCATGTGTGCATCAGTTGAAGGATATGAATCCTTCTGGAGCAAAACAACTCCGGCTGGTATGAATGGAGTGGTCACCTATGCCCGCGCAGGGCTGACCAAGTCTGCCAACGCTGCGCCTTTGGGCAGCCCTGACCTGGATGATCAAGGACGATGCATCCAAACGGATCACGGAGAATTCGTGCTGTTCAACGTGTATGCCCCATGTAATGGTGGGCATTCGGTTGCAATGAAGATGAAGTTTTTACAGGCCCTTCGACGAGCAATGGCAACGTGTGAGAAACCCGTTATTCTTGTGGGAGACCTGAACATCACCCATAGAGGCATCGATAAGTATTGGAAGGATCGTTGTATAGTAGTTGACGAAATCATCAGAGACGCAAGTGTTCCTTGGAAACGCGACGTTGCAAAGGCTTGGCCACGTATCGTGAAAGTTTTGGACACTATGGAGGTTGTCAAAACGGAAACGATGAATACTCTTACTGGCGTGAAGTTTCAAAAGTACCGGCTTGTGTGCACATTACCAGACGGCCGCCGGGTTCACTTGGGAAAACATGAAAGCAAACCTGAATATTGTAAATGGCAATTTGATTTCGATGAAAGCAGATACTTTTGTCCTGACAGTGGCGAGGAAAGGGTCTCGTCGCAAGCGAACACGGTGTCGCTGGCAACACTGACAGAACTTCTTGGCAAGATTTGTTGTATCATCTGGGATTCTGAGACGCAACGATGTATTGCCGATTCCATCGCCGGTGTCTGTGACATGAATCCTCCTCGCCGATGGCTGAACGATCTCATGGTGGAGGATGAAATGGTGGATGCGTTTCGCCATTTTTATCCCAATGCACAGGGAAGGTTTACGTGCTGGAATCAAAACACGAATAGACGCTACGAGAATGAAGGTGCAAGGATTGACTATATGTTGGTGCATAAATCCCTTCTACCAAGAGTGCAACGCGGTGAAAGTGGATTGCGCTCGCCGGATCCTAGTCTTGACGTCTTGTCAGAGGAGGCCGCTTTGCGTTCTGCCACTTCCAACGGGACCTACAGACCAGTTTCCTTTGAAGGAGAAGGTATCGCTGCGGTGGCAAAAGATGTTCTGGACACACAATTCGGACCGCCACATACTGGCATGATTTACTTTCCGCCTTCGTTCTCCGATCACATCGGCGTCTCGATGATGCTGGATACTGAAGGCTGGGACCATAGCCTTGTTTTAGACGGCGGCAAGGAGACCAAAGCAGCGCAACCTCATAAAACCCAGCGATTGATTGAATCGTTTCTGAAGACAAAGAGACCTGTGGGTGATGCAACTACAGCGTCAGAGCCGAAACTGAAGAAAAGGAAGCCAAAACAGAGTAGCAAACGAGGCACCATACTGCATCACTTCGGGGTCAGAACGGGATAGAACGTTGAGGCTCTAGAGGGATTTCAACTACCTCGGCTCGAGTTTGCTCGCACTAGTCACGGGATCGCTACATTGATCAGCTTCCCTTTTATGAACTGCAGCATCATTGACCGCTGACTCTACTTTGAGCTGTCATCTCGACAGCGAAGAACATCGCCCAACTAATGAACTGTAGATAAAACGTCATTTGGTAATGGTTCTCTAAACGCCAGTACGCTGACCTTGAAGCCATTGAAATATGCTTTCTACCAGCCTATTTGAAACCAACGCTTAGCCACATGCGAGGGCATACCTCAATATGGCAAAGAGCCCGAGCGGTCTTCCGTTAGACAGAGACTTGGAGATCCTCTTGCCGTTTGCAGCAGAGTTTTGATTTGCTTCCGTGTTTCTGAGTGTACGTGCCATTCGCTTGCCAGTTCGATTGGCTTCCAAAACCTTGGCAATATCTTCTCGCACGTCCCTGGAAGCGGTATTTCGGCTCAAATTCAGGTGGAGAATTGCACTATTATATTCCATGGCGTCCAAAAATGCATCAGCCCCGTCATCCCCGATGGAATTTCCGGACAAATTCAGACCCTTGAGTGTCGAGTTCAACTTCAAGGCCTTGGCTAGCCTTTCAGCGCCAATGTCGCCAATATGATTGCCTGATAAATTGAGATCCTTGAGGGTGTAACAGGTGTGAGTGTAAGAAATTGCCACGGCCAACGCATCGGCGCCCTCATCACCAATCTGGTTGTCGCGCAAATCCAATCTTTCCAGATCTATCCCCAGCGACAAAGCCCGCGAAAGTGCGAAAACGCCTCGATCTCCAATTTCGTTCCCACGTAGATCCAACTCTTGAAATCCACGCAAGCGCAAGCCTTTGGACAAGTGTCGTGCGCCGTTGTCCCCAATCATGCAGTTTCCAAGGATTAGGGATTTCCAAGCACACTCTTTTTGCTTCATGGCTGCACTTAATATGCGAGCACCTTCGTCGCCAATATCATTGTGACGCAAATCCAGGAAGCTGATGCAGCATTCAAGTGCGAGACGAGCCAAGAGTCTGACGCCTTGACTCTCAATCTCACAGTTGCACAACGTTAATCGTTCGATGTTTCTGGGGATCTTCGAAAGCAACAAGCTGGCGCGGTCGCCAGAGAGATCGCTGTAGCGAAAACTCAGTTGGCGAAGCACAACGTTCCCAGATAACGCGTTGCCTAACACCCTGGCTTCATCATCGGTATAAATCCTCGTCGACAAGGCTGTCAATGTGGAGTCGTTTTCGAGAATCCGAGTCAACTGTTCATCGTCGAAGGATGACATTGCTGAAAGATTTTTTATTGAAGTGCTTTGATTCAAAATGCTGTCCAAGATAACTTTTCATTCCTTGAGATGGCCCAATTTCCTCGCATGGCAGCATGCGAGAGTCTGTTGCCCAACATGAATTTTTGTGGACGATGCACTGATAATGGACGAAAATTTGATCGGCTGCATTTTAACGGTTGATGTTCCCTGATGAGACCGGTAGTGCTATAGAGATTATAGTGCAACGTGCTTTGAAGACCATGTGAATTTATTTACTTATAATGAGAGTATGATCCCTTTGTGCTCTTGGGGCACGCGCCACGCACTAGATACTAGTACGTAGATACTATTTTCATATGATATATGCACAAATGCATACTAATCGTATGGCTGGGTTCATCCTGCGCCTGCAAATCCTAGATGCACGTAGACTCCGTAATCTAAAAATTTAGTTGAAGCCCCAAAATGGACCTCTCACACGTACATCACATCTCCATAATCCATACCACAACCTGTTATTCTTCTTGCGCTGCTTCATTTGTGTCATTCCTTACGAAGACACACCTCTCAAGCGTCGGTGCAAAAGCATTCACTGGGTTTTGAACGCCTTAACAAGACGCTCAATCAGTGGAAGCGTAAGCGTAGTTGGGCTGAATTCAAGGGTTGCCTTGCATCTACACATGTCGTCGTTCGTATGGAGTGGTAATGCGGAATCATCAGTGGGCATCTTCCGACTGGAATACCTCCCATTCCCATTGGCGTGGCGTTGTCAGTGGGCGCGGAATGGCACTGAGCGCCTCCTTGACTTCAGAAGGAAGCTTCCATGGTTCAAAGCGCCATCAACGCCGTTTTTAGTCGTCGTGAATCCGCTGTTTTTGACCTCATCCAACACTGCATAGCGGTTTAAAAAACCTGTCCAGCAGGGGATACAGCCCTGGGAAAGGTTTGCCATTGAGTGCGCGAGTGATGCTACATTGTGGTCAAGACAAGGCTTCCACTCTTTTGTCTGACCAAAGAGAATATTGTGAGCGTACTAAGGCCGACAGCCAACGAATCCCTTGTTGTGGGTTGTGCACAACCCCAGCAGTCGATCAGCATCACTTCCTTGGGTGCACCAGGAATGGCACGAGTGATTATGATTGACGTGGGTTCAATTTGACCGGTATTCTTGTTACCTCTTACTAGCCCAGTTGTCTGTCGTTGAAATGATGGTAATTTTGTTGCCAGCAGTCGTCAGTGCTGCTAACAACAGGAAACGGACCTCACGGTGGTTGCCGGCAACACGGGCGGCTTTTCAACAATGTTGCCGGCTGCTAACTTGGCAGCAAAGGAAATCAGCGATCTCAAGATTGTTCTACACGCAAGCTCTTCCAGATTTGATGTGTATCAACTCACATTTCCCCATTGATGCTGGACTCTGAAAAGCGCTCCGGTGCGGACATTTACGTACAGCGTACTGTTATATCACTACATACTATTAATTCTAATTTCATACTTCCTAGCTCTGTTAATCCGAAACCAACAACTGTACCCTTGAAATCTGGGATGATCAATGTTCAGGATCGCTTACGTGCGCTTTGTAGGTCATAACCTCTGGTCCTGGTAAAACACCTGTAGCGTCTTCATGACGGCCAATCAGCCCCGCCTTTTTCGGCAAGTGCCTTCCTTGCTTGGTTTATTGAAGTTATGTCAAAAGAGGCGGGGCTGATGATGACTGGAAGATGATGAAATAGTCATTCGATTATCATGGTCAGCAGCCCTGTTTTTTTGTGCGATGCCGATCGTGTTGTTCGAATGAACGAGTATGCCAGATCAGAAATCACTCCGTGATGTCACTTAATGTTGTACCATCCCTACACAATTTCTACTACATGTTCTCAACTCGTGAAACCAGCCATAAAGCTGGAAAAAGAGACACGACGTATCATACGGCCATTTGGCAGATGGATCCGATTAGAATGCAAGGAAATGGACTCACCCCGTTCAAGTAGTAGGAAATCCAGTAAGACAGTACCATTGAGAGAGCATGCTGATTGGCGGATTGACTTCATATCGTTGAGGCGATCCCGTCTGGTTTTGCACGATTCCGTCATCGTTCAAATCCGAAAGTTCATTTATGCTGCGATAGTAGAGCCAAAAAATTCCGTACTTAACGGTAGATACTCCGAGTATGTACCAGTGACCAGCACACATGCGAATACGTCCACTTCTAATCCCGATTCTTTTTGTGGCCGACGCCTTGATGAGAGGATTGATCCGCCTATTACATCATACATACTCCCGGTTCCCGGTACTAGCAAGTACTCCACTTTTTGTGCTCCCAGTTCAACACATACATACCGCTCCTGTGAGGACTCGGATCTCGGAGAATCTGGGACACGTACCTGGAACTCCGAGGTATATATGGAGAAGGGATGCAACTTTACAATCCCGATACTGCTTACAGGTTACAGCCTACCCTCGGAGTGCGCAACCTGTCGATACGTTGTTGCAGTCTACCGCGTACTTGCAGTAGTTGAGCGATCTGAGTACCACAATACTGCTGAGACGCTGTGGCGCCTACACTAAAGACACAAGGTATATGCATTCCTTATACGCTTATAAGGCCTTTCTACCGTAGTGGCTATGAATATGTCATAGTAGGTCATAACTTATTACTCAGAGTATCATGTTCTTCCGAACTTCCGAACGCAGGAGCGGCTACCGGTAGTCCTACTGCTAGCTACTAGTATGTAGTATGAACAATACGACGTAAGCACTGAGTGGAGCAAACCTGGGTACAAGTAGCGAACATGAGTGCATTCTTTGTGTTTGTGACCAACAAAAAAGAGAGGGAAAACCACCCAACGTCAACTTTGATGTTGGTGCTCTCATTTATTTGTCGTTCCACAAATTCCACCGTCACCCAATTTCAAAAGTCACAATGGCCTCCAAGAACCATACATCTCCAGGAGCTCAAGCATCACAATTTGCGAACCGCAAACCAGGGGAACGAACACAGGAAGGAAGTCCAAGCATTACTTCTCGAGGAATCGATTCATGTGCAAAGACGCATCAGCAACAAGCGAGCACCAAGGCACATTTGGATCAAATTGCATCCATTCTTCGTCAAGCTATTTCCTTAGCGGACATGGACCTTGAGGACTTGAAGGACACTCATTCTGAGAGCTTGGGAGAGGATCAATCTCGTCGCTAGCAATACGTTATCGATCTGTCGTTGGAGACTGCCAACGACTCCTCGATACGTGTATGTGAGGTTTCGATCCTCTTAGTTGGTCCAATGACGTAACTTAGTCCATTCGAAGGCGTCATGGTTCTCTATAAAGTGAAGTGTAATCATCTTCTTTCATGTTTCTCGAAAGTGAAAGGGTCGGAATAACAAAGCAACTTGTAGATGCTGTATATGCCAATACACTTCTAGAATTCTGTCTCATCATACCTCTACTAGACTCGACTTCGTGTGGTACATACTAGGAACATACCACTTACCGACACCAGTAGTCGTAAGTTGTACTTGAAAGCCTGCATGAACGTATTCGTTTTCCATGTGTGCGAAAAAATGAAGCACTAGGATGCTTAGTCCTAACACCAAGGGTACCTGGTACATACGCAGTTCTAACACACTGCTCATAACAAAAACGATAGAGTTGACGCAACTGCGCCTGGCTACTTTGAAGGTCACTGCAATTGTCAAGGCACACTGCCAGCTGTCTCGATTACTTCGCCAGTAAAGACGTCCATGTGTTTGATGATGGATGTACGTCTCTCAATTTCGTCAAAGTTGACGCCATGTCCTTCCCCAGATTCATCGACGGAGCCCTTGCGACTAAGGACCGGAGAATGTGCTGCAGTTTCATCTTCCAACAGAAAGGGAATATTGGCTAGTCTCAAAATTGACTTGAGAATGTACGTCGTCTCCTCGGGGCTCGTGATCCAAATGCAAGGACAAACTGCACGAGCTGCAAAGTCATTCCCAGTGTTGAGAAATTGGTCACCAATGTGAAGTGTTTCCGCAGTGGGAATCCCTGTATACGATGCCAAAATCTGAACCCCGACACGCTTGTTGCCAACATCAACCCAAACATCTCGGCCGCCGTTGAACGCACAGAAGGGAAGCGCGCAGTTCGACCCCATCGTAAGCTCAGACTGGACTCTCAAAACGGCCTCGTCGAGGGCTTCTCGCGGTAGCATCGCCGACGTGCTAAGCGGCACCAAGCCGACAGATCTTTTCTTGCGAAGCACGCGGCTCCGCATATTGAGATCTGATTGAGTCGTAGACACGCTGCGTTCGGCTGCGTCAAGAAGCTTGGTCACGTCTTCTTCGTTCCAGTTACCGGGTGTTTCCTGCAGATACTTGGTAGACGTTATCCAACCACCTGGTCCCGTTTCTTTAACAGCATGCAATCTGTAATCACTGCCCATCTTTAGGGCCAACGATGTATCAACGTAATGAGCGAGGTCAATACGGCAGAATACCGGCCTAGAATCCAAGTGGCAAACAGGTACTCACCTGGTGCAGGTAGTTGCACTCTCCACCGAACAGATAGAATCGTTCGCAATCCTCCGGAGCGAGGTCCCTCTCTCGAAAGTAAGCCAAAAGTCCTGAAAGTCGATATTCATACTTTTCAATATTGTACTCATAGCCAGCAGCGGTTACCACAGCCACAGTCACCCCGTGCTTTAACAGCAAGTGCATATAGTTTGCGAGTTGCGGATTGGATTCAAAGTTAGCGCCGTCGCGATACAACGTTTGATCACCGTCAAACGTTACAAGTTTCGAGCCAACAAACCTTGGCTGTTCTACGATGGCAACGTCGCTTTCTTGTTCATCAACTTCACCACCAGTAGGAGCACAGTCCTTTTTCGATTCGATTCCTGCCAAGGCCATAACTTGTGCAAGGTTCAATATGTGGCGAATTTCATTGAAAGAAATGGTAATATGCTTTCTCTTGGTCAATTTGTGTTTTCGATTATATTCCTCGAAAGCTCTTCGGAGGGGAAGTCGAGTGTGAAAGACCCCAACGGTTGGAACGAGTTGTTTCAGTCGACTTTTGTCATCCATCTCAATATGCTCGTCGATCAACATTTCAAAGTGCGAGAAAGTATCTGCCCCTGTCGTTTCAAGTGCATCCAAAACAAAGGAGTGCATCAACATCGATTTCATCCTATTATTTTGGGTCGTTACGAGATGGTTTGGGATGGGAGATAGGACGGGGTGAAAAAAAAGGTTAGAGTCATACTCCAGTAGTGTTCAAAGATATCGAATACCAAAGATACAGCAACTAACCATTCGATAAGTCCATCACGACGATGTGGTGTCAGGAGATAGTTTCGACGTCGCGATGAGAACGACATGGTGGGACGATCGTCGAATCTGTTCTGTGTTCCGTTGGGACGATCATCGAACATAGAATCTGTTCTGTGATGCCTGCAACATCTCTCAATCGATACGACGTACTCTAGTACAAGTACTACAGTACGGAGTGCTCTGACATCACGGAATACTGCGCTCAAAATAGAAACCGTCGTATGCCGGTATAGTTCCTATACTGTACAACTATTGTTGTACTGAGTAGTAGCACTCAGTACGAGTAGTACCAGTAGTACATTCTTATCGCTCAAGTATATCCCAAACGGTACTGGAGTACAGTACGGTGTACGGCTTTTACAGTGTAGGAAGTGCGATCATTACAGTACCAGCCCAGTCCACAGTGCATGGTACAAGCACAATTTACTCCGAAGTACAACGTGGTGGTACTGTACTGTAGTACTACAGTACTCATTATTATACGCCACTCCACAAAAGAACAAAATGACGACAGTATACCGGCCTCAGAACATGACTACTAGAGTAGAGCGTATCTTCCCGGCACAGTCAAAGCCGTCAACGGGTCTTTGCTACTCGAGTCTCAGGACACATTTGTGTGGATCTCTTTTCTGCTTTAGGTAGCTCGGTATGGCGAACCCTCGGGACTGGTAATTGTGAACACAAGAGTATAACTACAACAGGTCGCTGCGCTGGAGAACGAAGTGAAAACACAGACGATGGCACCGCCTGAGCATGTGGAATCCGCCCCATGTCGACTCCTGCCCCCAAAGGAACAATTACATGCAATCTTGTGCGGGTCCACAGAAGATTAATGCGACAATGATGTGTATGTACTTCTTTACGGAACGGTGCGTTTGTCAACGTGCATGCCGGCGCCTCTGGCTGCCTTCGTCGATGCTTCATGTGCCGGTAGATTATGAAGCTCCTCGCTCCTGTACATGGATTGAAAGTCACCAATGCCTCTCACATACCTCCAACAATAGAATTAGAATAAGGCGGGCTTCTGGATTCACAGCGCAGCGAACACACTTCTCATTAATTGCGCAAGAATGGGTCTTACACCATTTGACCCTGAACGGCATCAACACTATCTTCACTCAATGGTAAGCCAATCCAATCATCATCATACTCTGACACGATCAAAACAGAGTCCTCTTCCTCGGTCCTTCTCCCCCAAACCACGACCTTGATAGTTTCCAACAAGTATCCTAAATATAAACACACGATGGTGACGGCTTGTCGAAGAGTCGTCCGGGAGTCACTTCCACTTATCATCGAGTGGTCTGCACGTACAAAATTGTGCCATCCCATCATTTTTTCTTCCAGCCATGAACTGTGGCATCGTATGTTCCATTGAACTTGAAGAGTGCCCGCCAAGATTCCTGATAAGTGCCCCAAAAAACTCAAGTGCGGGACGAATAGCTGTAGCGCAAACAGAAGAGCCCATGGATAGAACATGCTTGACACAGTAAACAAGCCAAATACTGATCTCGGTTGTCGACTATTGAACGATGCCTCAATAACGGCATAATGAAATAAAATCCCCGAAAATCCCAACGAGTGCTCTTGGAACCATGCGTCGTATCCGAACACCAAACGCGCCATCGTGGCAAGGACCACATGAATGATAGGGCTGGTCACGGCGGACAGTAAGGTAGTGAGTACCAACGCCACAGTTCCCATGGTACGTTCCAGCGCGCCACACAGTCCCATACCTGACATTACATTCATTCCAACATGCAGTATTGATCCATGTAGAACGATCGACGTCAGGAGGCGCCACACTTGTCCCCGTAAAATCACATCGGCGGGACATAAAGTGAACTGTCGGACATTGAAATCCAAAATGATTTGCGCCGCAAAGATAAAAACAATGGAGCCGAGGATACCTAGTGAAGCAGGAGGAAGGGATTGCAATAGTTGGTGGAGGCGTGATGATGACATGCTGACTGATTAACAATGTGACTGTGTTTCATCTCGAGCACAGTTCATGACAATCGAACGTCTTCCGAATATGCGATTGTGGATTTAAGTATATATGTTCATCAATGAATATATACTGTATACCTACGTTCGTTTGTAGTTCGTCGGTATGATGTCCGGTAATATGCATATGCAGATACGAGTGCAGAGTGCAGTCGTACACTACCTGGTAGGAGAACACTTGTTATGGATAGAATTACACAGTGTATTGGAGTACGTGTTTGTACTTTATAACTTATACTGCTACTGTACGAAGCAGCGCCCAATCCCGTAGCTATACCGATGGTAGCAACGTCCAGAATACTCGTTGTACATACCAGTACTCGTACTTTTCACTTTTCACAACGCTAGAGGTCGTACATCTAACATTGACAATAACCATGACAAAGCACCTCGTGTTGCTGCTGCAACTCCAAGTTTTCCATGTAGTCTGGTCTGCTGAATTTGGTCTCAGTGATTCCTTACTTCAAGCAACCCAATCAACATGTCGTCCCTCGTATTTTGGAGCGAGAATTGTTCAAGACGACGTTGAATTCGCGACTACGAGTCTGGATGATAACGAGGACAGCGATGGAGAATACCCCTTCGGGACATCACCCCGTCTCATCCAGCGTCGTCAACCGAATCCATATAAGTCGAGGCTTGCCGATGAAGTCAGCCTCTCCTTCACATTGCCTCAAACACCAGACAGAGATCGTGTCGACGACAATTCTATACCAAAATCGAAATTGAGATCCACCGGCACTACCATTGCAGGTTTAGTTCTGGCCGATCGCACTGTCGTATTGGGAGCCGATACTCGCGCAACGGATGACCGTATGGTGGCGGACAAGTATTGTAGCAAAATTCACCCGCTTACGACACAACTGCCAACGACGACAACAACGTCCATGGCTAACACTACCGTTGGTTCCATTCCACCCATTTTTGCATGTGGCGCAGGCACGTCGGCTGATTTAGAAGCCGTGACACGACAAGTGCAATATTCCATGAAATTACAGCATTTGAAAGAGCAGACTATTGGTAATCGTGATCTATCACAGACGCCTTTGTCCACAGACTACTCACGTAGTACTGCGGTTCACCAAGTATGTAAATTCCTACAAGATCATTTGTACGAATCTGGCGGTTCCTTGGGTGTCAATTTGATTGTCGGAGCCGCGGGTGGAACCTTGGTGGCGATTCATCCCCATGGCAGTTTGGAACACGTTCCGTATGCCGCGTTGGGAAGTGGTGGATTGGCTGCCATGGCGGTATTGGAGGAACGATACAAACCGACACTGTCGTTGCAACAGGCCATGAAACTGGTGGCCCGAGCCATCAAGGCTGGGATTGACAATGATTTAGGAAGCGGCAGTCAAGTTGATTTATGTGTATTGCACGCGGATGGGGGCGTGCAGTATCTTCGTGGAGCAGTTCCGGAAGAAGCAAGTTTGTCGACTTCAAGCGCCGAGTTTGTGGATGCAGTCGGTAGTGTCAATGGATTCGGTAACCTCCCGTATCAAGAACAGAGTCGGAGAACACTTAGGGCGAACAACAACGGCGTTGAAACAGACTGGGATGCAGCGTTAGGACTGAAATAAGTGAAGCTAAATCCTTCGTGTTGGTTGGAATCAATAGTACTGCTTACAATGTAAATTATGAACTACCATGGTTCTGGAGTACTCCGTGTTCCGTATTGTCTATGAACGGTTCTCAGCGTTCCTGTAGTTGCGTATCACGTATCACCCCTCACCCCCCATTACAGTCTTATTATTATGATGTTTGATGGTCCGAAGTCAAAAACTTGCTACCGATCTCCGTTTTCCGAACGAACTGCATCGAACGTCGAGCACCCGGGAAGGTCCGGCGACGCACCTCTGCATGGTATGAAATGTATGTAGAAGCTACGACGAGAAACATGATTTCGCCGTAAGAACGGAGACCCTATCCCGTCACTGACAGATGTCGCAGGTGTGTGCCAGTTGGAATCAATTTGCGTGATAAAACTCCGATCATAAAATCAAAAACTTGCTAGTCTACCGAAAGATTTTCCTGCTCCAAATGTACGTTCGAAGCAAGGATACGATGATCCGCCGAGTAACACAATCACTGACGCCTTGTCATTCTCTCAGATGCCGGCGTCGTACGAGGTCTCTTATTTTGATGCTCCTGGGCGCGCCGAACCCATCCGCGTCATGCTCCACGCCGCGGGTGTGGAGTTTAAGGACAATCGCTTTAAACCACCGGAATGGCCAGCCACGAAGCCTACGACGCCTCTAGGAGCAGTTCCAACGCTCAAGATTGATGATGTCACATATTGCCAATCGTTGGTACGTCCCCTTTGTCTTGAATTCTTGACTTGATCCTTGACATAATGCACCTCTGACCTCGTCAAAACCCTTTCCAGGCCCTTGCCCGATATGCAGCCAAGCTGGCAGGTTTCTACCCTGCAGATCCACTGGAAGCCTTGGTGGTCGATGAAGTCATGGACACTTGTAACGAAATCTTAAACGGCCTCTTCGCATCTTTTCCTCAGGAAAAGAAAAGGAAGCGTCTGGAATGGCAGGAAGGTCCACTTACAAAGTGCACCAACCTGATTGAAAGTCGCATTCAGGCTTCTGGCGGAGTAAGTGTCGCCAAAGCGCCAAGCGTCGCCGATCTCATGCTTAAGGGTGTTGTGGATGGAATCAAGAGAGGCTTTTTCGATTACATTGACGCGACCTTCTTTGACAACTATCCTGGGATTCTGTACGTACAAACGGAATCTTTGGTCGTTTCTGCCTTTTATTTTGCTGAATGTCTCTCCTGTTTGTGTTTGCAGGGCTACATGCGATGCGATCGCGAAAGATCCCAAGGTAAAGGCCTACTATGACTCCCTCGAGTAGCACGGTAGGGTGACAGATTGCGAGTTACAACTTGCTAACAGCTCGCAATAGTAGTGACTCGATCAACCTCTGAGTCCGGGTCAATTGCGTGGCATATAGTGAAATTGAGATACTGTAGTATGACATCTGTATCAAAATTGGATTAATCTGCGCTAGACCTAATCTGCATTCGGACACCTGTTCTTTGAAGCAGTCACTGGTCACCACGCTGTGCCATGATTCTACGATGCTGGGAGATCTTGCAAAATCAGATTTCTTCTCCTTGATGCTTCTATGATACATTTTGTGCCAAGCCGAAGTGTGGTGCCAGACTTCCATGTAGCCACGAGGCTACCGTACACAGTACTCCAGTACTGTCTCCTTCATGTATCTTCGTCTGCCGGTAGAGCTACTCTGTACTGTAGCTTGTACCTCTACTGCTAGATACCGGTAGTAGTAGGAGAGACGCTACTCTAGTACTCCAGTACTAGCAGTACCATGGTACAAGTACCACGGTAAATGAAACCTCAAACCTCAAACCTCAAACCATGCCGACAATCGAATCAATCGCTGCTTTTCATCGATTCACAATTCACGGCAAGGGAACATAGGGTATGTCAAGTTTATTGCAATCACGACGCACTCTGCACGTGGGTGGTCTGGCCGAGCAAGTGGCGGATGCCACCCTCCGAGCGGCCTTTATTCCGTTTGGACCGATCAAATCCATTGATATTGTGAGTGTCCGCGCTTCGTTGTTTGCATTGCGTTACGTTCACATCGAACGTTTGATTGTACAATTACTGACATTTTGTGTTCACACACTTTCCTAACAACCTCATCGTTTTGCTGTACGCATGCATCCTTTTTTTTACTACCAAGCCTCGAGATTACACCAAAAATTCGCATAAGGGCTTTGGGTTTGTTGAATTTGAAGATGCCGACGATGCGGCAGAAGCCTTGGACAACATGGACGGAAGCGAATTGCACGGCAAGACTCTGCATGTCTCGCTCGCACAACCATCGCAAATGTCAAATGCTACTCGTGATAATGCGGCCGTCTGGAGTACCGATGAATGGTTTCAACAAAACTTGGGCATAGAAACTGCAGAACAAAAGGAACAACGGCAAAGAATGCAAGTTGATGAGATGCAACTTCAAGAGCAGGTTGCCATGCCCTAGGAGTGAGGTGTTGGTACTCTGAGACCAGCGCAAACCAAACGGTGATGCACAACTACTCAGACTCCCATTCGTTAGTTGCTGAGTCTGGTCGCTCGGTATGCAAAGTGTTGACAAGGTGTCAGCACTCCGCCATAGACAAAGATGATAGTCGCCATCTCTCTGTAGATTCTAGTTATCTGTCACCTAGTCAGGATGGCGTCTCGTCGTTCCCACCCCAGTGTGTTCAACCAACTACGCTGATGGTTACTACGACTCGTGGTCTCGAAGTGAGGCTACGTAATCCCGCGGTGCATCCGAATCTGATGAATCCGTTCGTTCCACTTGCACCACTTGGACTTCCAGTGACGTCTCCACTTCCACCACATGTGATCTTGCTGGTGGATTCAGGACTAACGAAGCATCGTCCTTCGGAACGTTCTCAGAGTCCACAACGACATTCCCGACACACTTCGCCGGTTGCGCAGTCGACATGGAATAAATGGGTACCTTTCTTGCTTTCAGAGCTTTGATTTCAGCTCGCAGTTCTCGTATGCTCGCAGCCATTTCCGCCTGATTTTCTAGCATTTGACGCATCAAAACTTCCAAGCCGTCATCATGTTTCGGTGCAGCGGCGTCCGCTTGCAAGGACATGGTACTCCCGTCTTCGTCCTTATCAGGCGCGCGACGACTCATTTGGATGAGCGATTCACAAATCACGGCCACCACCAAATTGACAATAAAGAACGCCGTGAAGAGAATGAATACGAAAAACCCAAAGAAACTGCATAACAAGAGTGAGAATGAAAACGATATCAACAGCAATCGGGTGTGAGATACAAGAGGTTTCAAACACCAGTTTAGATACGAGCATATAGTAAACTCACGCCCATGGCTCGTATACCATGACTTGTCGTGCCACTTCCGCCCAACTATCCAAAGTCATGACCTGAAACAAGGTTACAAAGGTAAGTCCCAAGTTACCAAAATAATTTTGATCCAGGTAACCTTCGGCATAAAGACCTGACCAAACGTTGGTGAACAGTACGCAGAACACGTAGAAGACTGTGCATTGCAGCGAGGTTGAGTCGCGTGGGTGAGAACCAAGAAACAAGGAGTGAAATATGCGACGGAGTGAAGCATTACGAAAGTGATAATTGGACGTACATAACAATAGGGAAAGCCATATCGATGCCATTTTCGGAATTGTCGACCCAATTGCTTCAAAGAGCGTTCTCAGTGACTCCCAACGCGACACAATCGAGAAGACTCGGAAAATTCGGAAGCTTCTCAAGACAGAGAGATTGGAATCCAGAAAGCACCAGCTTACTGTGATGACAGCAGAATCGAACGTCAACCAGGAGTCTTTCAACAACTGTCGAGGTCCCAAGTACACTCCGTGAAGTAAGATTTCAAACGTAAACGCAATCAGCATGACCAGGTCCGTAATTTCCAATGCAGAGATAGTCACTGCCGGTAAGGAATCGAAGGTCAAAGCCCCAAGGACGACTGCATTGCTGACCAAAGTGATTGTCATCATAACTTGCACTACCATTGAATTCACAAAATTTCCGCATGCGATACGAAAAACAGCCAATCGACGGTAAAAATTGTGTTTCCAATCAAACTGACGTTCCTCCTCCTCGTGATTGTCGTGCTCCTCTACCACCATTGCGAATTCACCATTCCCGCCCAAATTCCTGCTTGACGTTGATATCCAGCTGTCATTGGGGTTCAATACTCGTCTGCTATCCTTTTCACCTCCATGTAACGACAAGGATGCGAGAATTTCGCCTTCTTTATCGCCGTTTGTCTCTAGTCGAAGCTCTTCCAAAATGAGTGTCGTTCCGCTCTCTTCAAATCCGTCGGTACTCATACTTCGCATCGCATCGCTTCTGCTTCCCATACTGCCCCTTCGCTTGCTCAGGTTCTTGGGCCGCGAGGTTGGCATCAAGTCATCCGGCGAGGTAATCTGTGATCTCCGTGAGACTCGAAACGACGTCATTTGTGAATTTGCAAAGACATCAGATTTATTCAAACTTCCTTGTCGATTTGGTTTCGTTCCTCGTTGTCGAGGTGTTTTATTACCAATGTCATCATCTGAGAAACTCAAAATGGAATCGACGGAGTTCGTCGATACGTCCATTGTCAGTTGTTGTTATTGACAGTTGCGTGCAGTGGGGATGCGTAAGTGCTTTAGCACTGTTGTCCCTCACTTGTGTTTGTCGGGATGGTCGCTGCTGACTACAGGACTTCGTTATGTTCAAACGCACACGCTCGCCCTCCCCAGAAGACCAATTGCAAGACACCTGCTTGCACTATAAATCAATAGTGCTACTACAAGGTGCAATACTGTATCTATCGATTTCAACTGGAATCAAATGATTGCAACCTTTCTCGGGTCTGAGTCGTCTGAGATAGGCCCGGTCTTGATTTGCCATCAGTATGACTGAGTGGAAACACAAAGTCGTTTGGGCTATACTAATTTCACGCTTTGACTTTGGTACGACATATGTAGATGATAATGCCGGAGCACAAGGCGATAGGGATACATGTCGCAGGGAAACCCCGAGTTCTAAATGCTTAAGTTGACCAGTACTTGTACTGCACTGCGTATATACGTATGCGCGGATGCTTCTGTTTTGCCTGCTCGGATTAAGGCGAAACATGGCGTGAATGGAATGGATGCCTACCAAATCCACCATGCCTTTTCTGACCATGAGAACCGACGACGTCTCGCTCAGAACTGGGACTTCTCGTACCCCAGGGTCAAGGTGGATGACAGGTGAAGGGCGCACGCTAAACGGGTGACTATAAATTGATACTTCAAATAAATGATGATTGTTTCACCGTTACTCACTCACTGCACTGTATTACTGCTTTGTGCACCGTTGGGTCAACAGTGAATCGAAGGATGCCAATTTCTCTGTCCCAGAATCAAATATGCTTATCGGCAGATGGCATTTGATTTAAAAAGACACGATCTACATCGTTTCATTTTCAAGGTGACCCAGATTGCTGACTCTTACCGTCGACTCGACTTACTTATAAACAGTAAGATGAGTACGGAATTTGTTCATCAGGTTGGATTGTTTCTGCGAACCAACCACTCTTTTTGATTTTCAACTGTTACCCTCGGACCGTACATCCAAGGTCTATTGTTGAACTGAATCAATAAGTTGTTTCAGTCATCGATGTGACGGTTCCTATATGCTTCTGGGTAATGAAAGCATCACGTGGACTTCCCAAAAATACTCCATCATGCTGGGAATGGGTGGGAATCGATCACTCGCGCATGGGGGGCTCTACTACCATTCGAGGTGTGTTTGGATTCTCCAAAATGAAGGCACCAAAGTTAAGGTGCGATCCCATTCGTCGAAGTATCGCTCATATCTTGAAGTACTCCGAACGACCAAATCCTTGTTCACCGACATGGACAATTCCACACTACACCATTCACGATCAGCTGTCGGTCCACTGTTTAACTCGTCCGGTCTTGTTTGCTACCGCCTTCTCATTCACAGGGTGGGGACAACGTCAGCTTATTGGCAGCGAGCTCAGCCAAGCTTTCGATTTGCCGTTGTTTGTCCCTTGGTCCGATTCGTTTCCATGTCAGTTGGTGCCAATTCAGCTCTTCAGAATTGCAATTGACGCGGTCTTAACTAATCTGGCGGAAGATGACCCGACAACCGGTCTCAGCGGCCTCGGCTGTTGGAATCATCACCAGTCGCCGGCAGTATTATCGAATTGGATCGCACCTGGTTGAGTTCTCTTAACGTCTGGTTGCCGGGGGAATGGGCAAACATTGCTATTGCTGATCGGGCAGTCAAATCTGACCTCGCTGAAGTGAATTTTGCGCCGTGGAATCGCCGCATATCACTGGTAATGGTTTCAACACCACAGTCGATTGCAGCGTTCGAGTCATTCGGATTGCGGTACTGGCGGCGTACGTTGATGAGGTCGTTTTTGTCTTACCTCCACCGTCGGTATGGTGGGAGGTGGGCAGATCACCTGGTACACAGGCGAGCTATTGGGAGTATCAAGGGCGGGAAACGTCGGCGAACTACCTCCGTCTCGGTTCTTCATCCCCTCAGCGCAGGGGGGGGGTTGGTATTGGTGGGGGGAAATGAAATTGACAAACTGGACGAATTGGAAAAAGACGTCACCAAGGGGTGTTTAATCTTAGCCCAGGTCCTACGAAGTGAATGGTGGGAATGGAGTTTTGGTTCGGCTCTTTTCTTTTGGCGGTGGAACGGAGATGAACAGCGTCGTGCAGCTCGGGATGGGATGCGAATCTTTGTTCAAGCACCCCTACCCCAAGGGCGGAAGGAAGCAGTTATCAAACTGGATGATCGGCAACTTGGTCTTGTTGCAGGAAAGTTGGATGTAATGTTAAGACGGTCATATTTGGAGGCCGGTTTTGTTCGCAACACAGTTCCCTTCTTTTCGGTACCCAAGGGTGACGATGACATACGGGTTGTGTTCGATGGAACATCATGCGAACTCAACGAAACACTATGGTCACCGAATTTCTTTCTTCCCACCGCCCGATCAGCAGCCCTTCACTTAACCACATCGACTTGGATGGCTGACGTTAATTTTGGAGAAATGTTTCACAATTTTCCTATGGATGAGCGAATAAGAAAATGCGCTGGCATTCAGTTGGGAAAG